>DWUN01000020.1:0-42252 GCA_018249975.1 Passova gellias
AGTAATTCAAGAGGAAGGTTTATATGTATAATATATAGTAGAGAAATACTGTTATAATTTATATGGCAGAATAACGTATGCCGGGTCAGCTAGTAATTTTATATAGAGAGCATACAATGCCAGTATAAAATAAACAGTGAATTGAAGCAACTATATTATCATTAATTATATAAGTATCAATGTAAGTTTCACAAACATTTACTTGAGATTGCGGAAAGCAATGAAAAGCAATGATGAACGACATAATTTTTATTTTATTAAGTGTTTTCAAATCCGTCGCGATCGTTTTGATTAGCCCTCGGCCTTTTAATCGGACCGAAATCTATATGCCATAATCCATTGGAGTCCTGAGAAAGGTGGATTCATTATTTATTATGAATATTAGTCAATTTTTATTTAGTCAAAAAAGCGGGCAGCGACGGCCCGTTCGAACGACCGTACGCAATTAACTGAGCCAACCCTGTAATTATGGACAGTAAATTTCTGGACGCGTCCAAGCTGCGTTTGCGTATATTGTTCTATCTATTGAGTTTGTTTCGGATTAACTCTTCGCTAATATACTCTCATCTATATTTTTTTTACAATACAAAGAAGTGAAGTAGTCGAGGAACAGGGGTTCTTAAGTATACTTAAGAACGTAAGGAAGTGAACTGTTGTGAGCTGAGACGTCACAAAAGTGTGACAAATATACTTACTTGACTTTTTGGTTCTTGTTATTATTAAATAGTCGAATACCTTGTTGGTGTCTATTTTCCCTTGGAAAGTAAAGGAGCAAGGGCAAGAAGAAGTATGCTTTTTTGGGGCAAAAATGATCCATCTTGGGATACATCTATGTTCCCCATCAGGAATGGATCAGGATCAAAGAATGAAAAAACGTAACACCTATTAGTAATACCTAATATTCAATAGGATATTGCACTTTTCTGCCACCACGTGAATATAATTTGATATTCCAAAAGGAACTCTTAAAGTGAATCCATATTACTGTTTTAAAAAAAATTAACATCACGCCAAGAATATTTAGAATTGGACAGCCACAAAAATTAATGCATATGTGCTTTATCTGGGCTTAGCATCGCAGCGAGGAAAATAATAATCAAGTTTTCTACTTAGATAAATTTCATCAGCTAGTTAAAACGGCTGAATTATGGTAATTATTTTACGTTAATTTCGGTTATGGTAACGGATGTGTCTATCTTGTGGTGTGGGCGGTATTATATCCGGTTATATTAACGTCTAGAAAAAAATAAGCAGTTTCTTTATACATGCATAAAGTTGTCATTTCAATCAAAGTTTTTACATTTATATATCTTGTAAATTACATACACCTATGTAGGTGCAATGCATATGTATGTGTACATATGCACATTGCATTGTAATCAATAAGTTTTACTTTCATTTTAGCATAGATAGAACGTTGAACACATTGACAACAAAGTCTGCCTTTATAAATATCAGCGCTCCTAATTCAATATTACACAGTGTGAAGGCGGCGTTGGTTGTGTAAGATGTCATTGCTGTCAAATTTGTGTTGTTTCTACATGTTGAAATGCATCCAATGCATGATACTCGTGGCAAGATATTAGTAATATCGAGGCTGTACGTGCCGATCTCTGACCTCTATTCATTCACAATCAGAGCCGTGTCGTGACACAGTGCCGTGTCGTTGTCGTGTTCTGTGATTCCGAGACACAATGGAATTCCCGTCATGACTCGGCGAAACGCGCCCATTCATGCTACACCATACGAGAACTCGCCTACGCCACAAACGAGTAAACACCGATTAGAAATCACACAAAGTGAACTGATTCTGCTGTGACATGTTACAAATGAATATTACAAATAAATCACATTCAAATAACAAAATCCGTCAAAATAGAGTGCATTCGTGTTGACTTTTTAGATACATTTTATTCTTATTTGTTTATAATTTTGAAATAGGAACTTCCTCAATAGATATACAACACAAGATATTTGCCTCAATATTAATTACAGTTATTGTATACTGCTTAAACTATAAAGATGAATTCATATCGAGATATAATAAGTAACATTTTAAACTTGAAGCCATTCGCCATCGAACCGGTTTGAATGAAGAACGTAAAGGAAAAGAGGACGGTGGGGCCGGTAAAAGCGCGCGAATGGCGACCTGCGACCCGCAATTTGCATACAATGAACGCCGCTGCGTGGGCGCTCGGACTTGCCCGACCCGGCTACATTATGTGACCGCACGGAGCGGATGAAGTGTAAATAAACAAGGTAGAAATTTTACATGTACGAAGCGTTCTGTATAAAAAAATTTTATAGGATTTCATGTTTATTAACAATATTCGCTAAACATCGGTGTCGGTTGATGCTTAGTAAAATCTATGCTCAGTTATATAAGATTTCTACCAGGCATCCAACAACATTCTTTCGTTTTTCTATCTTAAATATCTATTTCGCTATAACGACTGCCTGAGACTAACCTAACTAACCTCAGAGAGAGGTTTAACGCACCAGTCAGTATTTATTAGAATTCGCTATAATAAATAGATGTTAGTTGGATTCTTCACCTGAAAGTCTATTCAGCATTAATAAAACCTGTAGGTATTACGCTTAAGAACAATAAAACCGTAGAGTGGGCGTGATCAATGTGGCATGTTTATTTCAATCGGCAATTTTTCAGTCGGTAGGTATGTACTGCAATGCAGTTGCCCGGGAGATTTATTGCGAAGAGTGGGAACGAGGGATCGTACTCGAATCAAACGGCTTGATTAATGAGCGCTTGATCTATTTACTGCTCGCTGCGCGGTTCCGCCGCAAACGAACGTGCTCCGACAATGTAAAACTCTTAAAAAATCAGAAACGTCAACATAAGAAAAGAAAACAAAAAACGGTTGTTCCTGAAAATTGTAATATTTTATATATCTAGCTTTTTTTAATAGTAAACTTTTTGTATATTGTAAGAAAAATGATAATTCAATATACGTATTCTTTTTATGTAGGTACTGTTGTCCTTGTATGCATCACTACGACACGCTAATGTGGAAATGTGCGGTGTGATACAAAACTTCTTCTACTATTGGTTAAATAGCTCATCTCAAAAAAATAGGTAAACGCTAATAACCTTGACAACGCTAAGTTGAGCAACCTATTCCCGCAAAACCATCAACCTTAACCAAACACGTCGACACTAAAGCCGAAAGTGAGTGCATAAACGGAGCGTAACAGAGTGGGGAAGCGATAATTTCCCATCGGATGGCGTACACGAGTTGTTCCCATCAAGGGTGTACCTAATATGATACGGAGAGCGCCAGTAGGGCTACCGCACACTGCTTCGTAATCTCAACGCTAAATAATCTATAGATCTCTTACCACTGTGAAAAGTTCGGAAACGAGTACTACGGATTAATTTCTTTAATTTAAAACAAAAATTAATGGAAAATAAGTAAGTATTTTATGTATTCATCCAACTAAAGTCGTATCGTGTATATAAGCGAAGTAATATTCATCATAATTTTCAATTTTTAATCAAACATAGCATAGTAGATAATACTTTTATTGATAATCAAATTTTTCATTAATAATTTTTCAAAACAGAAGACATATTTTCAAATAATTATTCCTTCGTTATCACATAGTATAGAGAAAAAACTTACAAATGCAATGCTAATAATTTTCCTTGTTTCATGTCGCTACTGCTGGCGACCCTACGTAATACGCACAGTACGCCAGTTGACCGCATTACTAGCGCGACGAAGCGGGCCGCACCCCGGGGACTATTTATCAAATGATCATTTGATTTTCTTGTATTTGATCACTGAACACATTAGAATTTGCAACAGCGGTAGTCCCTCGTGGAGTAGCTTTACTCTAACCTCATTCAGATTATTTTCAAATAGGACACGAAAAAAAAAATGTTGAAAATGCGTACTGCGTAATAAGATAAATTAATTGGTAAAAATAGTAACGGTTTAGTTTTAATTCAGAATTATTGGCATCGAATGGTCAGGAAAATTATTGTATCTCACATTAGAAGTTCGTGAATCGTAGCATTTCGCTTACAGATGCTTCATCAATATCTACCCAGTAGTGTGTCTGCTGTATACCAATTTAAAAGTGCGATAGACATACATACTAAGACAAAAGACGTTCGAATTTCGTTCTCAACAGTAACAAGGTCTAAGTAATTAACATACATAGTTGACAGTGACTGAGATTACTAATTTCAATAGCATTTCTGCGCCGTTGAGACTGAATACTAATTGGTTGACCAACCAAGTGATACCTAAAATTATTAATTAATTAAGTTGCAATGAAGAAAAAAGCATTTCAGGAACTTCTATATACCAAGTAATAAACCAAATGAATATTAACCAGAATCGAACCTACATTTAAAAAGGTCAGTCCGAGCACAACAGCCATCCTCTCCTACCCACCCTCTCCCTCTTTAGATACGTCTTATAAAATACGATCTGTTTTGATTGTGGCCTGGGGCACAAATCAATTAGAGCTCCCTCGGCCCCCCCGGAGCGCAACGCCCGCGACACCCGAACCAGTGGCTCGTTTTATGACACATCTCACAACGAATCGATTCATTAACATTTACAAACTTTATTGCCGCCAATTGGCGCGAAATTTTATCGTAGTAATAGCCATTGATTGGTCCGATGCAGTTTGCGAATCAATTCCAACCAAGCTACTTGTCACGATCTATACTATTATTCAAGGATATTGAAATAGTAATAGTACTTAGCGATTTAATAAACAGAAAAGATATTTAATAGGTACAGCTACTCTCATAGACAATATGAATCGTACGCAGTTACTTTAGAAACATAAATAAAAATTTATAATATTTTTCAATCCGCCGATAGGAATATTCTGTAAAATATGTCAAATAAATGCCAACAAAGACAACAATATTGTCAACAAAGACAACAATGTTTTCAAAGACCAATATTGCAAATATATGCTAGAATATAAATACACCAATCTACATACGATTACATAACTAAATTACTTTAACATTTATGACAACAATATTCAAATTAAAAAGAATACATACAGAGGTATTCATCCACTAATTCATCTATTCAATGTATCCAGTAATCAATTAGAAGCCACCCGGTCGTTGCGAATATAATTTTCATAGACAATGTAAAAACACTTCGAGTTCTTTCTCACGTAATATGAACGATGTTTCAGTGGCGACGAGAGCCACAAAAGGGCATTCTCAATTTACGTTAAAATAATGAACGTTGTAATAATTAATGGTTCATTACCAAGTAGGACAGACAGAAGTATTATATGACATATATCATCCCCCTTAATAACAATTTATGGTTGCCCTGATGCCTATCTGATGCAATTATGTAATATCTCATAGCAAACATGTCGCAATCGTCGTATTAAGGTAATACAAATTACTCACAAAAAGCAAAACGAAACGTTTCAGCTACGGCGTATGTTGCTGCATTCTTTCTTAACGGAATCGGCGTCTGATAGAAAAAGGCACAATAAGTCAGTGTAAAATCACCGTAGGTGATAGAAGTAAATGATTTATACTATTTAAATGAGGTTTTTGTGACAGGTAAATATGTTCATATAGTTGAATAGTTTTAATTTCTCTACTGAAAAAGGACAATTAGACATCAGTATTATCATGCACAATGAACATCAATTGTTAAAACATGCCTAGAAATATGTATTGCCTGCTGGTAAGTTTGTGTCCAAGTACTTATTTTTAAAACGAAACACCATTTGACTATGAAGGATGACATTATCTACCATATATAGGAAGATAAAGGATTCAAAAGTGAAAAATAAATTATAAACAGTCAAATGAGAGAGACCGTCCATCAGCTTTTTAAATTTACGAGTTTATGTGTTTATAGAAATCAGGAAGACAGCTAAGAACATCTATATGTTTTCTCCAAACGATGTATTAATAAAAACCTGTAAAAGCTAGCTATTGTTCACTTTTATAACATCTTTTGTAAAATAAAGGAAATGTTGAATACGAACATTGATTGTATATATGTATGTATGTATTCTGTACTAACGAAATATAACACACTTACAAAATTGAATTGATCATTTCATCATCGTTAATAAACTTGAGTCTTCATACAGGGCGTATCGATTTGTAATTAATCTTCAATTTAATACAAAATCTAATAGAAAATAATGACGTAATAGAGGCCGCTGGCGACAGGGTCGAATCCCACGCCGCTTCAGACAATTTTAGGTTTTTTTTAGACGAAAATAAATTAAGTTTCTGTAATCAGGCGCCGCCCGATTCCTGACCTGTTTCTTCGCAATATTTCTAAAACGCTATTACAAATGCATTTATATTACCACACAAAAAAGCTCTCGGGCAATTTTCGCCACATAATGAGGCCATTATGGGGAATTTCGTTTTACCAACATAATAACACTGCCTTTTATTCCAGCGATCCTGTCCGCAAAGGACTTCGTGTTTTAAAGGACAATATTATTCCAGACTTGATGAGATTTTCGTGCTAAAATTTTAAGACTAAATTGGCATCATTATGTATTTAGCTGTTAGCTGTGCGGATTAAGACCATAAAGGTCAAAAGAGGGTAATGTTTACGACCCTAATGAGTCAGCGCTCTGAGTTACAGGAAAATTTAATTTTATTAAAGTATTATTTTATTCATAAGCCCACTCGTTTCGTCACGACGCACGAATACATATTAGTCGTAAATATTAACCACGAGAGGCTAGATACGTGACTCAAAATTATTTTACACTGATTTAATTTTCGGATCAAACGAAAGCAGTTGCAAGTAATAATTTTATATACATATGCAATATAAACCAAATTCGCGCATCTGTCTGTATATAAAATAATATTAAAGTGTCGGTCCAAACTCGAAACAAAGGCGTATTTTTTACCTCATTACGTGCAGTTTACTATCAGCCAACCAAGAGTGTTGAATTTTTTTGTTTGTTTGTTCATCCTGGTGTCTCTCCAAGATTTAGGTATAACATACTTTTAAAATAGTAAATTAGATCGAAAACTAAGCAAGAAGTAACATTTCATGTAATTGTCACGTAAAATGCCACGTAATCGCTAGTAATCGTAATAGTATCGCAATATAAACAGTTGAGTGTGTATACACCACCATAAAAAGCAATGAGCCATTTCACATAAAAAATTACTACCCGTTCTACTGAAACGGAAGATTGGTACTTTGCTACTTTCATAAAAAAAAAATGCTCTGACATTTTGTTTCGCTAGCATGAGCTATTCTATGGTAATGAAATTAATTGGAGGCCTTCCTTGTTTGTGTAGATTAGATGTCAATAGCCGGTCTCAAATGAACTTTGGTTGAAATCAGTCATTGATATGAATGATATGTTTACTATCCTTAAAGATTATCTTGGATCGCTTTCATCTGCGTGCCTGTAATCATAAAATAACATAAAATTGCCGCTAAACGCCTGTAATTAAATTAACAAAATTTACACACCGCCGAATATAGGTATACTATTTACTTTACCTAGGTACATAAATCGGTGCGATTCAAGTCGATTTTTTAATTCGACAAAGTTTAACGATTGTTACCTAAAAATAGATACCGTAACGGACTGCGTAACACACTCGTTTCTCGAAGGTATAATATTCATAACACTTTCTGCTTTTTACATCACCACGTAATGGAACTATAAAGTATTTATTAAATTATATAAACGAAACATCTTTTAGTACGAGTATAACACAATACCTAAATGTTATTACACAATGTTGAAGTTATTTTATAACTTAACCGTGATACGAATTAAGTTTATTTTCGGGTTGCCTAAGCGCAAACTATGTAGTTGGAAGTATCGTTGCTCGCTTCCGACATCATCCTTGTAATTGGCGATTTTGCGCAATTTATGGCGATTCGCGCAATTTATGGCGATTTCTGCAATTTATGAGCAGCGGACAAGTGGGCGACGCTGAGCTTTTGCTTGGGTCATAGCGAGATCGACTCCGAGTTTCAATTAAAATTTTATGTTCCGCAAATTACCTGCCAATTATGTTCCATTAAATAACGTAACCACAAGGTATTAAGATTGTATTCGAAGTAACGAAAGTCCGTTGCAAATATGTTATTTGTTTATAATTTACGTTGTTATTTTATAATGATTACTCGATTTTTTTAAATCAGGATGTTTCGAATGTCTTGTAGTAACACTTATGTGGCTATATGTATAGTTCTACCTCGATATAATATAACATTTATTCATTGTTGTTTTCCATAACTATCCGTTAGAACGCGATGTGTGTCGTGAAAGCAGAATTTAAATTTGGTATATCTAGTAGCAGACTATCTACTATATGCTTGTAACCAGCACTGAATAACAAAATAGATAACAACTCTTTCGTAATCATAATTATGGTATATCGCAGCAAATGTCTTCTGACGGGATATATTTACTTAATTCGACACCATTAAACCGAAACTAAAGTAGGTACATACCTATCTTCAAAACAGTTTGTAATATTTTTTAGATTGCAAGTGAATTATTGATATCGATAATATAATCGTTCTGTAAATTATTGTACGTTAATATGCCGTACTTGTTGGGTCATAAATTGCAGGTAATTTGAGCAGGTTTGATGCAGACCTGCGCATGGTTATATGGGGCACGCACCGAATATAAATATCGCATACGAAATGCCTCGAGTAACCTCTTGCTTATTTTGGCACGTTATTACTTCGAAGTTCACCGATTTATTGGCGAAAAATATTTTTTCGTCCCTAAAACTGCTGATGCAGTATTCGTTGTGACATTTGAATAGTAGTTGAAAATTATTTAAGTTTTAAATTCATTAGCGATTGATAAATCATTTACTGACTTCCTATTTTTGATTTTCAAGATTTTATTAGTAATCTGCGCTTTGCTATGCTTAGGTATGGTATTTAAAAAAACCTTCATCATTTATTATTCCGACCATATTATAAATTTTATACTCATCTCTATCTTTTGATCCTGCAAATTACCTTATAAGTTGGCAACACTGCTCGAGATGTTAAAACATGAAAATGATATAATGACGTCTTTTAATGTCAATGGTAATAACATAATTTAAAAAGATAACATAATTTATAGGGATAGTTGCTATTATTTCGTAGCTGCTCGCCTCCACACGCCGGTTTCCCTCGGATGGATGATTTATTCATGCGACAAATAATTGAGTGTTATATATTGGGAGATGATCATCTTATTATGTTTCATTCTCTTATTACTAGATAAAGCCATCACTTTTAGTCACATGTTGTAGTAATATTCATCAAGCAAACCTATGATTTAGAAGACGTATTGGTGCCAATAGTGCAATTGCATGAAAATTAAAATATACCTTGACAATTTTACTATTGTTGTACAAAAATATTATGGAGCATAAAGTGATCTAACTAAATTAGATAAAAGTCAGAGATATGTGATTTTCGTAACACAACATTTTATTTTAAAGAAAATATGTGTCCAGTAATGAAATCACACAATTGTCTTGCGAATGTACCACTTTACATGACAATGTAGTGTTAAGATTAATATTGTCTATGTTGGTATATATGATCGACGGAGGTACATAGTTCTTTAGTATAAATGATTTTATTAGCCCTGAGCGATGTGCTTGATGTACTGTTTTCCTGGAATAGTTGTAACAACAAATCATTTTGTCACATTAGTGAAAGTATGTAACATGTGGAACTGTTGAGTGTCATAAAGTAGCTAAGGTCGGTTTAAGGCGTCCGCGTCCGAAATAGCCGGCAGATATCCGCCGCTGCGGCTATATGACACGCCGATATTTATGTCGCGCGGCTCCGCCCACCGCCGTGACTCCATTCAGACTGTTTGTATTTATTTCGTGTCTATTTATTTGTATTTCGCTTCGCTTTTGAATTATGCATGAGCTGTACGTTTCCGTCGTGCGTAGGCAGCGTGACGCCGCGTCCGACCCTCCTAGCTTCTTCGACATTTTTGCCGCAAACTGTTAAATTTCGTTCTCGTCCTCGCTGCTCGTCCGATCAGCGATTTTATCTAATTCATTCGTCGATAAATAAAGCTTCGTAATAGTCGTGCGTCTCGTGGTAGAGTTAATTAACATCGGATGGAAAATTATAGAATTAATTATCGATAAGAACGGTCGATTGGTGGATACGTAGGTACCTTTATTATTTGGTAGGTAAATCACGCGCGGCTATCGCGGCCTGTATCGATTGGCCCCGCCCCGCGCGATTTACAACGGCTTGCGTCAACCGGCCCGGCCGGCGGTCATATCACGCTTTGTCTTTACCACGCTCACGTATTCAATGAGACACCATGAATATTCAATATCCATAGTCGCTTTATTGTATTAAACCATGTGTTTTCTTAGAATTAATACTACCTTTTATATTATATTACATTTCAATAAATGATTGTTAAACTCAAATGCGAGTACGTGAAAAAGCGATGCTTGACCGACTGCATTATAGGCGAGATCTTTAACAAATGAAATAATTGCTGCAAATTAAATGTCTACTAAGTCACACTCAAATTTACAATAAATTTAAACGTAGGATATTTAACAATTAGGTTAGCTAGTAATACTTACTAGGTAGGTATAATTCAAACATAAAAATAATTAGTTTAAGAATGTAGGTAGTGATATCAGCTAGAAAGTCACTGAGAACTTTTGACATTTGTTTTCGGACGTACAAAATCGGAAATCTAGCCTTTATTGTTCGCACCTTTACCAGACAATAATTGTAAACCTATGTAAGGTTTAGTACAAAATGTTTGTTTTCAATCTCGGGGTGTCTGTTAAGACATCTTTCCATTAGGCTCGCCGTCCGTCTCGAAAACATAATAAAACAAAGTAATTGCGGTAGTTATTTCAATAAGTGAGAATGGCAGTGTCGCGGATAATGCCCGGATCCGTCGCAGTCACGGGCCGCCGCGCGCCTTCATAAATCACGGTACACTCACGCGATATTATTAAGAGCTCGCTTACTCTGTTTCTGTCACTTCGCTGAGATGCAATATATTTTTTTGAGAATAGTCATTTTCTTTGAATATTTTATGATGTCGCAGATGTTTCTACCTATGAGTACTAAATTGGTACCTACACAAGTCTCGTGCATTAACGTCTGGTGGTGGTGCTACCCTAGTAAATTCTTGGGTAAACCCACCTTTAAACTGTTTCAGTCAGTCGAATGCAAAGGTTCAATCAAACCGCTCATTTTGCTTTACGTAAAGATGTTGTGATACCTTCCATTATTCATTGACAGCCTGCAATTTTTCAGTTATAATTACCCACAACTACGCAAAATGCAACACTTTTACAGATTGTACTATTATAAGCAATTAGCTCCAACGCAACCGCGTATTTACGGAGACAACGATTGATTTAAGATTTTTGTTTTAAAGTATAAAGAGGAAACAGTTGGTTAAATCGATTCATGCTGTTAAATCACTTTTATACTCAAATTATATCTAAATTATTGTGTTGCTTAGACTGTCAATTACGAGTATGTTTTCGAAGGACAATTTTGCGTGGGCTGATTTTACGAAGACGATAACCAACCATCCTCTTAACTTTTGCCTATGCTACTTTCTAAGCGATCGCTTCAATTCCTATAACCAGTTAACACATCCAGTCACTCGTAATTACTCACTCGTAATTACAACATAAAGCCAATGAACGTCGCAATGTATGATATTCATTAAGTGTATGTATGAAACTCGTGAGGAATAAAACAGTTTGAGATTGAGTTTGATTTAAGAAAAAAAAAATACCCACGAATTGAATACCTCCTCCTTTTTGAAGTCGGTCAAAAATACGCCGAATTCCAAGTAGTTCAACTGCTGGTTGAACTAGTGCATTTATTTTTTCCCGATAGTTCAGCTGATTAAAAATCTGTATAAGAATTGTATATCTAAGATATAAAAAATATAAATATTGAACTGACTTCCTGTTTGTAGTACTTCAACATGACGTAAGACTTCTTACTAGTAAGAGTATATTGTAATAAAAAGGATGAACTAAAATTAATATCACTGAGATGAATAATTCCTAGTAGTTTAAATCTTATTAGGAGTTAAATTAGTACAGCTGACTACCGGATATACTCGCTTGACTAACTTGAAAAGAAATTTCAACTAATATCTGACTAGTTATATTATCTAGTCCCTCCTTACATAAAACATAATATTAGGCTGCTGTATAGAAAATAAATAAAAAAATGTAACTCTATTATCACCTTGTTACTAAAATAACATCTTCAGTACAATTTAATAGAGTTGTACCTACGCTGTACTTAATTATATATTTAAGGAAAGAGCAAGATAAAAAACGATATTGCTAAAAAAGTAAGTTTCTAATTTCAAACTATACCTAATATGACCTACTACTCGAGACTGAGGTAAGTATTCGTCAAGCACATGATAAATTACATGCTTTAATACACTTTATTATCTCTCATTGTAATTCATAAAGTATGGATATAATTTCATATCAAACCAATATTAATGACAAGCCCGATAATTGCTCCATATCATGCACCTAATAATATAACGATACGGACATTAAATTATGTAGGTATATACTTACGAATACTTGCATTTTGCAAGTTATTACAATAATACAGTTATTACAAACTTAATAATTATGTAAACAATTTTCATCGACGTATTATTACTTATTTTTATAATATACATATATAGCCATGTTTGTCCGGTATCGTCTTTACAGGGCTTACATTATTTAGTTTTCGATACTACGTGACTTCTGAACACTATGTGCTAAATAAAATATCATATAATTGAAAAGACATCTTTTTGCTACACACTAACGTGAAGGCCATGGAGACATAGGTACCAATCAACCCTTTTCTACCGACCGGTTTTGTTGCAGCTGGCAAATTTACTGGATTCCTCTGTCCAGCAAGACCTTGACAATTGGTCAAATTTGCGGGATGATTGTCTAAATAAATCTAACTCTAATTATAGTATAATTTATAGTATGATTTAACTTAATAAATTAATAATTTAATAAAGGAAATAGGATTTTTAAACGTTATTAATATTTATTTATCCGATATAACGTATGTATCTATAGCGAGTGTTATTTTATCTTTAATTCATAAAATGTATGTAACTTTGAAAAGTCAAAGATGCGTGCCAGATTTAAACCTAGTTCCCCGGCGTTAGAGACTGAAATACAAACCAGTAGACTATTTCCGCTTAATCATTCTCAGTTAGTATGATTACGTATCGTTTACTTTAAAAGGTCAAGATGCGCAAAGACGCAGATGCAGCCGCTTTCAAAGCCTTCACAATTACCTAGATACGAGGACAATGGGAACAATCAAGAGGTTTTCATTTGACAAGATAATTGGTGAAACAAAAAGTAACACGTGCTCCATCGCATGACGCCGTCCATCAACGGTTCTCGACCTGCTTCTGACTCCATTGATTTGAGCCAATCTCGACAAAAATAATCACAAAACGTCGTGATCGCAAAACGTCACTGTTTTGCGATCCTACTCATGTTGCGCTTTGCATGATTATATTATTCTAGACAGCCATTAAGTAGGTACACAATGTTTTCTTGTGCAGAAGACAAATCAATATTCGTAATTAAGATAGATAAAAGTATCTTCTTGTAAACTTCAAGTTAATGCTGCGGTGTTAAAATTGATTTTGTAGCTAAATAGATGAAAACTTTTTATATTGATATCCAGAAATTGACTAGTAAACATTTCATCAGTCGTTCACTGAGGAAATTTCAATTGTAATTCTGTTATCATTAAAATGAAAGCTAAAAAGTACTTACGTATGCTCATTTATATCACACAGTTACTTAAAAAGTCCAGGGGATTCTGGAAACTACATATTTTAGTGAAGGCACTGAAAACAAGTCAAAATTCTATCATATTTTTGCAAAAATATATATTTTAATTTCTTATCTAGGATATACATATATTAAAACTTTTAAGTACAAAAGTAAAAAGTTGTTTGAAAACGATTGAGGTACTATTAAGCTTACCTAATAACAAAAATGCCAAAACTATCTTGAAATAAAACAGTGAATTTTTAAGTGGCTTTGATGACATCTCCAAGTAAATGTCACAAATGTATGATTAACGTTCTGTGCCGTTTACATTCCTCGTCGGCGGCCGCCCGGTACAAGTTCATCCCGTTTAAATTTAGCGCGGCGCGTGCCGTACGCGGGTGTCCCCGGGCGGGCGGGGATGCGGGGCCATGGGCGGGACCGGCTACCATCAGTCAAGTGACGAAAATTGACGGAAAATGGGCGGACACCGCTTGCCCGCGACGTCATCAATTACTGCGTCCTGACCGTCACCGGCGCGTACTCTCGGCCGAAGACGTGCATACCTAATATCCATTCTAACACGAAATATACCATTATTAGTCAGAAACTACGTTCTATGTATAACTTTTTTAGCGATAGGCTGCCAATACCAAACATTAATACTACATAATTATACAGACGTAAAATTGCTGTTTTAATGAAATAACAACTTTACTCGAGATGGAATACCTTAACGCGCAAATAGTAGCCGAGCGCACGCTTGCCGCGCAATCTTAGACAATATATCGAACAAGGATTATTGAGATGTAATCTAGGAGCTATTGATCGCTTCGTAATTGCACAGCATCGACTATGACGCAAGGACGCATGTTTGGGCGATACCTTTATTAACTAGTAGCTGGGGAATACTTCTCTGTTTTGTATTGCTAACGTAATTATAAGAGCATCACAAGAAACAAGAAATAAAGGAATACTTACTTTTGCTTCAAACAACGAAATATATTATGTAAAAGTATGTGTGACGTTAAACTTTTGTTAGACGTGTGACATTTGTTGATCTAAATAATTTTGAATATATGTATTTACTATTATCATTATTACTAGCTGATGAAATTAGGAATGACGTGTAACGTGAACGATGTGATATGAAAGAAGACGTAGTAACTAGAATTAAGAATGGCATACTTAAATGGTTTCGGTATGTAGAAAGTATGAACGATGGTAGATTCACTAAACAGAGCATAAGGCGAGTCTGAATGGTAGAGTCCGAAGAGATAGAGTTAGTACCTACCTCTTATAAACCGTATGACCATCTCGATGAAAGTATAGGAGGTGAAAGAAGTTTGTCAGCACTGTAGCTGGTGGAAATATTTAGTCTCTACATTCTCTACCTACCACTATGGGAAATAAGCGTGACTGAAAGTGTGTATTACCACTGGTCACATTGCATCAGTTGAAGAATAGTCCAATTCTATCTATGTCATCTATGTGGAGAGTTACAAATAACATCTACATAGTAGCACTTGAAAGCACGCAGCCACAAATAAATTCACAAAACCAGAACAAATCGTTAGCATTTTAACACTGAATGTTTGTTCACATTTTCTCGAGAACGAGCGAACGCAGGAAGCCACAACCAGAGCAAAAGCTCGGCGATCGATTTTGAAAATTGCCCATAATTAGCATGTATCTCACTCGTCCGGACGACTGTGCGTTTAAAACTGGGAATTCAACCACAGGCTACATAATATTCCAGTAGCGTTTACCGAGTAACGGCAGGCGAAGGCGACGGACACAAATTGCCGGAGGAGCTGGCAGTGCTGCCACTACGCAAATTGTAGTCTGGCCACGATCGATTGTTCGCCTCGCGAGCGTCGTGCGCCCGCCGCCTACCGTCCGCGGCGGCGTCGCTCTCCAAATGCTACTATCCGAGATCACTCCACTTCTGATTTTCAGAAAGAAACTTTAATTGTTATGGTAAAGCTTCTACCTAAATCTTGTCCAATTCAGCGGTAGATACATTAATTCTTTTGTCACTTTTTATTTCAAATACCAAAATTGAAAGCTACATATAAAGTTGAATGTATTGAACAATAAAATTCATTGTTATGTAATATACTCCTATTACACAGACAACAATCTAGAGTAGCGATTTCCTTACTGTCTGTCTAAACTACATATGATAAAATATGTCAAAATCAATGAACGTAGGTTGAACCCTATATTTCCTAATTAGTACAAAGCAGAGTTTAGGTATTTTATATTATCAAACATATCAGCATCTAGTGACTGACTTCTTGGTCGAGTGATTACAGGTCCTGACTGAGAAACCGGAGGTCATGGGTTCGATCTTATCCGAAGCAAGCACTTGTGTGATTAGCACAGTTGTGATTCTGCAATCTTTATTGCACCCAGATACAAAACATACAATTGTGTGTTATATGTGGGTGTAATAAAGGTATTTAAATAAGTATTATATAGCATGACTAAATTCTATGTATGGTTATCAGTAATTGAACCGGACTTAGTTACCATAACATTGGTTTTTAATTGACTAACTTGGAATCAGATAGCCGTTTATAAAATGGTCCCAATTATTATTATTACCTATAAGAAATACAGCTTCTCTCTTCAGTTTACCAAGTAATTAAACCTTAAACATTCCAGCTGCAAGTTAAAAACACGCAGCTTCCGCTATAACTAGTCTACAGTTGTTTGTACTCATTTGCATGGTATCTATGTAATGCGTTGCACTGGTGGCAACGTGGCCGGTCACGTCTGAGACATTTGATCGTGTAACAAGAAGTGGGGTATTTGAGAAGGCAACGAGTGCGGGTAATGGTGGCGTAATTGCGCAGGCATTATCAGGTGACCCCATATTGCGGTCGATCGACCAACGCCAATGCCTCGCCGCGGGCCAACACACCAGTCTTAATACAGATACCTACACGGAATAAGGATAACTTTTCGTATATTTTTATGCCTCATGATACTACCGTTCGACAAATACATACATACAAGGGTATGATAATTCTTATTAATTTCGATTTTTCTTGTATTCAAATACGTAGGTCAGAAGCTATAAAGTGTCATAACAGGCACGCGTCATAACAGTGATGGAGTCTCAAGGAAACCTGTACACCTAAAATATCTTCACAATATTCTATGAATTGTGTAAAGTCTGTCAATAAGCTCTTGTCGAGCGTGGTGGACTGTGGTCTTCGTCGTGGCATGGCACTATGTCCCTAACATATGGCCATGCCTTCTATACATCTATGTTACATCGTTTTTTTACATTATTTTTTTGTCATATAAGAAGCTCTACGGTTTCTCGTGGATAAATGCGTTTGGTCACAAAAGGAGATAATAAAGCCACGTCGCGACAGTTGCCGCTCTTTGAAGTCTCAATTAGTAACGCGAGCGGGTAATTGTGGCGAAAATTAATTCCAAGTCAGTCGAAGCGGTGAGTACAAGGGGGAATGACGTCACCCGAATGCTACGATGAGTTATATTTTGTGAGAGGAGTAGAGTTTAAATCAAAATATTCTTTAACAGACATTAGATTACCCGTGACAATAGTGTCATCACCTAAATAATGTATATGAGTACATATTTTATGCTTTGGTTTAGATGTCAGTATTCATTTATAAGTTATTCAGCTACGTACTATAATTTTGATTAGGTAAACAATTAATGATATAATTATTTAATATTCAATATTACATAGACATAAGCGTGTCAATTAAAAACTGAATACGTTTGTAATTTAATACATTTTAAGTGATTCGACATTCAGACTGATCAGTAATTAGGGTTAAGGATTAAGGGCGTGTCATTGAGTTACACATATACATATATGATTTCAATAAAAGTTACATTTTTGACCGACTTCGAAAAGGAGGAGGTACCTACTCGATTCGCCTGTATTTAGAAAAAAATATCAATATTAATTATTCCTTTTAAAAACACTTAGAGAATTGTATTACTATAATTTAAACAGTCATCTTCTTTATTTCATAATGCAGTTCTTTTAGAAAAGCGAAAAATAGTATTGCAGTTAACAAGGAGAAATAAAAATTGAAGTAAGCACATAAAACACTTCGCGGAGTAGCGTAACCATTTTCTAAGAAAGGTCGTAATAACATGATTACACCATAACTCGAGGAGAAAACGCATTTTCTTTACAAACTTTACACGCAGTATTGGTGTAAACATGACATGAACGCGATGATGTTGTCTAATTCATCGAGTTTTGTTCGCGTCTTTGTACCTCTTTATTACAACATTATTAATGAATTTACATAGCTTTGGTTCTTTTAGATTTCTATTAAAATTTTGTGTTATCGTGTTAAGATTAATGTACGTATATAAAAAAAACAGCTAAAACAAATGCCACATTTCATAGAAATATTTTTATTTAAAATAAAAAATAAGGTACTCCCTAAAATTAGAACCGGAACTAGACACAGAGGCGTCAAATTTGTTTCACACTTAAGAAGGCTTTAGAAAAAGCCTTAATAAACCAATTACGGTTCATTACCTAATGCAGCCGGAAGACAAACATTACACGCTCCTCATTATCACGACCGCAACCTCCCCTTAAAAATGTGAAATGTTAAAATATTGCATTTTACATGTTATGTTATTTAAAAAGGGCAAAACGATCGCTCGGTTAACGGCTTTATCGCGAAGAGTGTAAGGTCGTTTCGTTTTTAGTGATCCGTGACGTACCAGAAACCATGTGAATTCATCAACTCCCCTGTCATGGTAATTTATTCGGTTAACGATGGCTTGCAAATACTTCAAATTTGTGAACTTAGAGGCTGTTTCGACTGTATTATCCACTTATTCCGTTTTATGTATACCTACTTTAGAAAATCTCTTGTTACCGTAATATTAGGTACTCTTCCAAATTCGCAATATTGGAATGTTTCAAAGTTGATTACTATCTTACTATTTATCTGTACTGTTACAAGCTTGTGTTAGAGAATTGTAAATCCGTTTTAATACGGAACCCATATCGCAACTGTCGGGACTTGACATGTTTTACCCATGGAGTAGTGAATATAAAAATGTGGACCAATTTTGTGGCGGCATGATGAATGGCGTCGGTCATTTCCCGCTGCTATTACTCTGGTCACAGCATATGGCTGATTTGCGCCCGATGGATGAGGGTTGCCACAAAACAATAAAGTTGTTTGTTCGGCAAATGTGTTTTGTTATATGTGATCCATTTTGATATATTTTGTGTATGATATTCATAGTATGACTCTATTTTTACTTTATTAAATTTAATAATTTAGACTCATAGGTACTTACGTATAATATAAATTAGTTAAAAAAATCATAAGATTTATTTATATTAATTGAATGATATGAATGTTGTGGAAGTGCGATGTTATAAACGTAACAAGCGAACGGGTATGTCGAGAGCATGAGCGCATGTAACAAAAAAATCGATTGAATAGGTTCCTAACTTACTACCAACCAAGTTACCAATCCAACACTACGGTCTAGAAGACAGTTTATTATTTTATTTTCCTTTAAAACTAAAAGTTAATTACTAGACGGTGAAACTAGTATTCAAAATAAATACTTGGAAAGATAGTCATAATTCCCGTCAAGCGACTGCCATTACTCGAATAATTACAGTCGCCTATCATAATATACTCGTAAAACTATTAAGTTCCATCCGTGTCGCGGTAAAGCTTATTTAAGGCGCTATTCAATTAGGAATTCAAAACTTCCTATCAATAAAATGTTCCACATTCCTATTACTTGAATAATTTCTTCGTTCACATATTACTCGCCAGTTCAATTTCGAATACCTACGTAGCGTGTGGCCTATAATCATGTGGAATAATTCCCACCGAACAAATGGGGCAAAGGACATAATTACACCTAGACGAAGATTTAATTACCAGTAGTTATGTACAAGAAAGGTGTTCATATTCACGCGGTGCGCGAGAAGGCAGGAGTCTTAGGATTCCAATTGCGATATGAAGGTCTGCAATTAAAACTAAAGCTATTAATAAAAGAACGAATTACAAAGCATGGACGACTTTTCAATATAAGGTATTAATGTGTAATCAAAAGTTTCGTTTTTCTTAAAAGAGAAGTAATTGGATGTAATTGATCCGTAGGTAAGTCTTTTTTCATATTTTTAGATCTTTTCCTAGATTTCACTTAATAAATCATCGGGACACGTGGATTCATAATAAATCAGAAATGGAGGTTATAATTATCACGATCTAAAGTAACATTTTAGTATAAGGGGGTATAATTAAAATCTTTTTGGTCAGAATCGTTAGATGAATCGCTGATTGCGTGGAAAGGCTTAAGGATGCCGTGACTGCGTAGACGCAGATGTTAACATAAGTTATAATTACGTTCCTACACTTAATGATCTTTCCACGACTCTCTACTCAAAAATCATTAAATGAAATTAAAATTTGTAAATATATTTTTAATTGTTCTATTTAATGTTGACCACTTCTGAGGAACTTCAAAATCAAGTACATAAATTATGTTTGTGGTACCTATATGTCGAAAACATTACACAAAATTTCGAAACAGATACTTATAAGTAGTAATTAGAGAAACATCAGAGTATTGGTAACTCCGACGGTGAAAACGGTTATAAATCAATGTGAATTACGTTATAAAATTGTTTTTTCGCACGTCCTTATGACCGCGATTATAGGAAAATTATAATAATTGTGTGGGGCATAATTACGTGATGTAATGTAAGGCCGTCAATTTGAATTTATGTAAAACATCGCGCAATAAATTTACATTTTATGACTTTGCTCTCGTGGCCGCGTGGGTGCGATATCTCTGTTTAGCATCCGAGGTTCATATTGGTAAATTGTTCTGGAACTGATGGGATTAATCTCAATCGGTCATTTCATACAAAATTCGAAGCAAAATTTTGGAGACAAGATTTTGGATTTTGGAGAAAAGATGTCTAGAGAGAGACCATTTATACTTTATATTACTTTATCTTTCTACGGCAAGTAACTATAAAAGCAGTTATTGTATTCTGATTGTATTTACAATAGTAGGTACCTACTCAATATGGAAATTGTCGTTAATATGTAATATCACATCGCCTACGAAGGGCCCTAGGCATAATGTGCCGCTTATTTTCTATTTCAATAATAAAAAATGGCCGAGTGATGCTCTCTGAAGGAATAATTCGGATATGTTGTGTCATTTTTCAATATTTTTAGCGTAGCCTTTTTAAAGAAATTAAGCAATTACTTCTTTCAGAAAATCACGATTTTATGATTTATACTCGTCTGGTATCCATGTACTTGAGCAGTTTCAATATATTTTTTCCGTCGGTGAGTGTAGGTGAGCACGTTCGCGGCCGCGTCCGTCCGCGGGAAGTCGCCTCACGCGCCGCGCCCCGAGCGCGACGATTATAATTTCGAACGCCGATCAACATGAAAATGAACGTCCATAAATTTATTAGACATAGTGTCGGTCGACTCGCCTCGGGCTCGCATTATATAAAATATGTCAAGAATTAACCATTATCATGCTAAGAATATTTTACTTTGGATACCTACTACAAACCGGTGAACTATGTCAAGATTGTATACCAAATTTGAATAAATCGTGACTCGATTGATAGTTGATAATAATCGGTTGAATTATAACGTTCAATATAACATTTGATTGTCAGGTAACTACAGTTAGGTAGTAGGTATGGACATTCAGTATTCATATATTATGTAGATACATCGAAATAGGTATTCGCTCGAATTATGTTTTAGCGACAGACGAGGAAATGTATGTATGTACGTTGTGTGTATATACCAAACAACCAACTGATGGTCATTTGTTACAAAAAATCCGTTAAGAAAAAATCATCAGGAAACGATATTTAATGTTCAATGACGCAGAAATATCCGATGTATTTGACTCCAGTGAGAAAATCCATGTTTACGTAAACAACAGATAGAGTGAATAGGGGCTGGTAAGGGTAATTCGTGCAACATCAGTGATAATAAAATATGTAATAGATTACCTCCATAATAAAACAAATACAGAAATTCACATTTCATTTGTAGCTCTTTGTTGGAACAATCTGAGATACGGTAAAGCTTCGTTAGTAAAGCTCAATTATTAAAATAAAAAAATGAACACTAAGAGACTTCTTATGAAAATTTAAAGAATATTATCTACATTGTCACTGTGAGAATATTTACATGTAAAGTTTTTTTAAGTGGATAAATGAGAACGAAATCGATGTATTTATGGGTTCCCTTTGTACACGGAGAATATTTTATGTCCACACGGACACGTGCAGCAAGCCAGCGTTGACGGACGCAAAATGTAAACGGCGTTTTTATGGAAATGGCTCCATTAATCCGGGAAAATAAAATATGCTCGACGACAAAGCTACTTGTTCCGGAAATGATACACTCCAAAGGGTACGTCGTTACATAAATTTATCTGCCTTCGAGCGAAAAAACTCGACATAAAAGACTTTATACACATTTGTACAGTTATCGATCCCGAAGATAATGTAGATGGCTTTCGCGTTTTCACTTATACATAACTTACGCAAAGAGAAATTATTGGTAAATTATGTTTTCACGTCGTTGGTATAATTGGTTTATGACGTGACTTAATCAACATTACGTTGGCACATCGATACCATGCTCACAAAATGGCGTCACGCTTATCGCTTATCTCATGTGACTCACTTACTCATGGTCATAAGTCATGGTCAGTAATATATTTAACAACTAATTATTCTTTATGAAATCGCAGGATGGTTATGTGGTAGTAAGCCAACAGAACTTTCCAAATTATCGCGACAGACACTGGGCAAGCATATGGGTGTTTATTTACTTAAAAATCGTATGAATATAGACAAATGTTTCTTACTTAATTAACTTAGTCTTTGTAAATGCTATTGTTTTCAGTAACTTTTGATATTAATCATTACATATTACAATTTTCTTAACCATTGACTTTTTATCCATGCCACCATTTCCAAATGCGTACGTGTGGAAGCCTGGTAGAGACCACTCCGTCATATAAGATAATTTGGATACTGTTTATGTACATAATGCGGCTTTAGTATTTATTTATATACAATTGTACACTTATACGAAACGTGAGATGCGAATTATCTAATGGGAATTTATCGCATGACAAACCTATTGGTCATTAAATTCCTGACATATCCAGTTTTTTAATTCCCAAGAATAGGCGTACCTAATAAAATCATGAGCATTTTCAGCAAATAGTTGCTGGATGGCCATTGGTGATGTCAACGGAACTGGTCCGCCATAACGCGGGCAGAGTATCGTAATTATGCTACGCAACAGATAACAGGTCCACGATCGTAACATATGAGAATCGACCCCAAACAGGTTTATATCATTTCGACTAAACCATATTCATTTTTAAGTAATAATTTCGTTAAATATTACGACTAATCTAAACTGAAATAAGAATTAATATTTCATTTAAGACGGAAATAAATTAATAAACGGAATTCCCGGCAGACATTCGTAATAATCTTTATCTCTGCATAAAAACCTAATTTGCATTTACTCACTTTCCAGAGTCCTAGGTTTCCAATATCTGTTCTATGTTTCCACGTATTGAAATACTATAAATATAAAATATAAATATAAATATAAAATACTATAAATACTATGAATATAAATATAATAAGAAGCTATATTTATTGAAGCGATATAGATAGGAGATGGTTGGTCTGAAATATTAGTCAATCTTTCTATCTGTTATTACCATCTCGGATTTAATGAGCGAATTAATTGGAATGCGAACAGCGGCCGTTAGCGTAATTATGGTTTTGACTGGTTCGTACTTCCATACGGGAGAGTTCTGTATCTATGATAGCATTAGTAATTATAGTAATGTAGATAAATACCTACATGTTACATCTACGTAGATGAGTGGAAAAGTCGTACTGGTATAAAACATATGTTCTTAACTGTGGGCTTGTTGGTTTTATAAGAATAAAATTTCCCAAAGCCAACTCTACATAGTATTAGCTTTTTTTTATAATGAGTACCTGTAAACTTTACCTACATATAGTTCCGATGGGTGGTAACAGTGATAGTCAAGATATATATTTGGAAATAATCCTGCAATACAGATATATAAATTTGGTGTATACATTCTGCACTTGTATAGTAGATATACATGTCCAATGGTACGTATGAAGGGGAATGTAACGACACCTTACTTTTAATAAAAGATGATCAGTTATCACCTCAACAATGCATTTTTTTTACTTCACATAATTAATTTAATATCTTAACTACCAGCCACGGCACTTGCAAAAGATATAAGGGCATGTCCCACGCCCAGCGATAATATCGATAGCAAATATATTTTCATTTAAGTCCTGCAGTTCAATGAATTTAACTTTGGATATTCCTTCAGAGCTGCGGTCATTTTTGAATATTTTTGTAACTGTTCTTTCTTTCTTTTTAAGAACCTTTAACAATGACTTCTAAAATCATAGAGAAATAAATTTGTGCTTCTATATAAGCAAACAGAATGAAAACAAATGCTTTTTTATTTTATAAATAAAGCGTAACATCTAGAGCTCGTATAGGTAAGTAGGAACACAGTTTTTTCTTCGCTTCGGTAGCTTCGCTTCATGTTGTCAATAAGACCTTCACTCTATGTGTAGAGACGAAAGAACTAATTAAAAAGGAATTTTATTGAATAACCTCTGGACACTAATTATATGCAAATTATTACTGTGACTAATTGGACACATACAACCCGTCACAGGCCGGTATAACAAATGTTTGCTTGACCTTTTCCATTCTCAAAATAATTTTCCTAAATATTACGTACACTGTACTTTCCTGGGCTCAATATAACAGATTGTGTTTTTATACATTAATAAAAAAAGGAAATCAGAGACAGATACTCTTATACTGTGTATTTTTTATGCTATGCGTTTTCAAGAATGTGCTGTTTTAGGGTTTTTAAGATGCTGATTTATTCGACTGTAACACAGCCTTGCAATAAAATAAGTGGTATGTTATCTAAGGAAATGAAGATACTACATATTAATCGAAGGTAAATCTATACATACAAGAAATACCTACAATATACATGTATCCAATAACAGTTTACTATAGTTTGACAAGTGCGTCAAGTTCTTCAATATCGGCGGACAGGCAGCTGGCTGTGTATGGTTTTTGTAATAGAGTTTGTCATGAACAAATTGATGGCTATAAACTGAATGTACTATTTAGTGTAAATGACAATGAAGCCCGGAGCGGAAAGCGCACGCTCCGCTCAATATGTACGCTATTAATTCAAAATACCTGCAATTTGGGCGACGACGCCGACGTTTGGCGTGTTCAACCGTCGGCCGCTGGGAAGGCGACGGAAGCCTGTCACAAGCGCAATTACAGTACCGAGAATCGGCATTAGTTCGTCGGACTGAACTATTTATGTAAAATAAGAGCAGCTTCACGTACGGGGAAACGGCGATTGCACGCATCGCTCATTAAGCACTTTAGAGCAATTTGAGGAGAACAGAAAAAGTCGGACAAGACGTGGCACAACATCGCGTGGTCAATTAAAATGTAGCCGAGCTGCCGACCGACTGGCACTCGGTACAAACAACGGTATTCCGTCCATCGAAGTGAGTGGACTCGCTCGGAATTGCCCGTATCCTGCTATATAAATGACGCTGCAAACAGGACACCTATCGCCACCGTTAATAACGATTAACTACTCAAACTTGTTCTAGTATATTTAAATATATTGAACGCAAACGTAACAATGCCTACATACTATAATCGTAAACCCTACAACTTAAACTGTGTACGTATACTTAAACTAGATCTGTAACGGTAGTAATTTATTTCAATATAGACCCTATAACACAGATTGTATAGGAATGTACCGATAATTTCAAAAATACTTTTTTCATTTGTATTTGGTTCAATTATTGTGCCGTAGATCACAATTAAAATCAATTAGCCTCTGTATCCTTTTACATTTACAATATCATAAAATGCACGACAGCACTGAGTTGTTTTTATCGCTAGACAGAGAAAAAACAAAATGGCACCCCCACTGTGAACTACGATTTCATGCAAACAACAAAAGTAGCTGCAGGCCAGCATAGTCTGTTCAACACGAGTCACGCTGGTAGCGGCTGGTCATTACTAAACAAATATATTCGTGCATGTTCCATTACACCTGAGAGGCGCGGGTAGTCGTCGCATGACTTGTAAGATTGCGCGGGCGCACCGTTGCACCGCACAGCCTGTGTGCCTACACGGGGCCAGGTCCAATTGAACTGAACAAGTTTAGATGATATCGGGGAAAAAGCGAATGACAATACTATACTTAATGCGCAATGGTTTTTTTATTCAATGAGTGTAAAGCTAAATAATATTAGATAAATTTAGAAACCCTAAAGTAATGACATTACTGTTACATACGAGTATATGATATATATATTTATTTATATGGGCGTGTGTATGTGTGTATGTCATATTAGCCAACACTACATTTAACATAATTATGTATAAACAAAAACTAAATTATATTGTCTAAGGCTAGGCTTTGTTCTAAGGCGAACTAATTGTTCCTCCCACATGCATCAATCACCCGGTCGACGCAACAACGAAAACACTGTTAGTTTTGCCGCCGAATTATTAATTACATTCCCACAAAAAACTCACACACGCCGCCGAAACGCATAAATTTCTTCCTTTTTCACCGCACAAAGGAGCCGAGCGCCCTACAATATAGGAATATAACACTAAATAGATTAACCGCGCCGGACACGCTCGTCGCGGCATAATTTTTGGCGCCAGTAGTCCTGCCTCTAGATTAAACTAATATGAAAAGGAAATTGAGTAGAAAATGGATGAAGGCTCTATGTGTCATTAAGGATTGGTTACGCCGCTCGAAAGTGCCGACCGGACCCATATTTATTTGACTACACTTAATTGAATTAGCATTTCGGTAGTTTTTACGACCTGTTAGTAATATTCGGAACTAACTTTAATAGGCACTTATAGATAATAACAATAACATTCACCCAAAGATAGCTATATAAACAGACCTCTTCGCTAGTTGTATCCAAATTTATTATAATCTTTTTGAACTGTTAAGGTAAAAACACCAATACAAAATGCCTTTAAATATTAACTCTAAGAATGTTACAACTGATGTTAGTTTACTATTATGGTTAGTATCCTCTAGGTATATATATTTTAATAGATAGTATCTCGCGCATAGGTACCTATTCCTCATCCAAAACAAACTATATGATGTTTACTTTGTCCTTAACTACTAAATAATTATCTCTAAATCAAAGTTATGTATCTAATTACTTTTTACATATTCGACACATTTGGTTGAGTAGTTACGCTATTAATATTTAAAGGGACAATAATTTGTTAATAAGGGACTAAAGCCATGAAAGTATTACCATAGTACGGAAACACGAAACGTAGAGAAATTTCAGAAAATAGTTTTCATAAGTAAGGTGACCTCGCACGACTATGAAGGGTCCACTCGACCCTTACTAGTGGCCGCTATGAATAGTAATGAAGTCGTGGGCTCCAGGGACTCAGCCTCCATCCGAATAGCGCTTATTGTGCGTGCTAAATCGACAGTACCCCCGGGTTCTCCCGCCTAATAGACCGTTTTACAAACTATCCTATTTCGACCGCGATTTGTTCTATCTACAATTCAACGAAATGAACCGTGGAATTGCCTACTAAACTTATAATGTTTTGTTTTTGTTACTAAAAGATTTTATTGATGTCTTTTTTATACGAAACGAGCATCTGATTGATAATCATTGAATATTTGAACTACTTATGTGTATATAAAGAATTACTTTAACATATATTAGGGATAGTCAATAAAAACATAGTTCAATATTTAATTCTTATAAAAACAGGTATAGTTTCATATTACATTTAAAGTATGAAGAAGGTTTCAGTTGCATCAAAGCCTTAGGATATAATTCAGACTACATAGTATTACAATGTCTTGTACAGAATTACATTACATTAGTAAAATGTGACTGTCTCAATTGACCTTTATGTTTCTTGTTAAGTGTATTGATGTAAGGGGAAATACATCATGTTATGTAGGTATATAGTGTAGCATATGATAAAATAATTTTAACATGTGGTTTATTAGGCTTTACTCAAAAATGACACGTGTTGATTATATTTGTTTTAGGAAGGCAGAGGTTATCATATTATGAGAGTAGCTAGGAGCAGTTTGAGATCTTGCGGCTGAACTCACATTCATGAGCAGGTCCGGTGAGGAAGAGCCCTTGCCGCTCATGGCTCTGGCGGTGGAGGCGCATGTCACACACTCACAGCACTCGCGAGGCGCGGCGCAGGCGGCGCGGGCGGTCTGCGTGCGCCGAGCGACCGCGACTGCCGCGCGCTGGCCCCCACCGCACGACGAAGCCCCCACCGCTACCGGCTGCCTCATTTCTCACTATAATTTGCGTGTTGCTCGTTTTTTACCATTATTACTCCCTCGTTTTGTTTTACGTATTATCGAGTGCATCCCGCTCGCACCGGCCGCCATGCGCGGCGAGCGCCGCCCAGATAATAGCCTCGTGCAATTACGTCTTGGCCGCGCACCGTCGCGACCACGCCACCGCGTACTCCGATCCTAGCTAATTCGATAAAGTAGCTAACGCCATCTGTTGACGAGAAGCGGTACTGCAGCAACAACAAATACAGTTAACGGAGATAAATGAAAATGTTTAAGCATATAATTGTCATTAATTGAAAACGCTTTTCTAAACATATCAAGCAAACTATTTTGGTACCTACCAAACATCAATTTCAAACTATACAAAACTTTGATCTAAAATCACATATTGCTACTCAAACTCAAATAACTTTAATAGTATTATAAACTTAATAAATAAATAACATAAATAATATTTACAATAACATATTACGTTCTAAAACATTTTAACTTACGTTCTAGATAATTTTTACATATCAATACATTAAATTGAAAAAAATGCTATACTTTGAAATTATTTCAGGTAAAAAGTAGTTGTAATGCTACGTTTTTCATGTACGTACATTACAAACTGTATTGTGCATAAATGTGTATAGCGCTAACAATGAGTTACGGTAATGAGTCCGCTACGAAATCCGTAGCGACGTGTAGCAAATTCGTAGGCTACAGTAAAAACGGCTAAGTGACGTATCCTAATAATTCTGTTGTTAGTGCACTTCTGTATATAAATATTATAAAAGTATAATTTCAATTCGATTCGTTATAGTTTATTAAGTACAATTATTAGTGAACAGAAACATACAGAGTGGAATATGATAGATATACATATGTAGATAACTAGAGTAATAGACTTAATATAAGTGCTTTTAGGTTTTTACTTTAATTGTGCGAATTTTTAGAAGTGAATGCAGTTGCACGTGAATAAGGATATATTTGGGAAAGTAAAATTATATAATTATTATTCATACATAAAAGAAAACTTCATATAATCAAACATTTTTACCTCGTCAGTAAAGAAGTTTCACTTGAAAAATACTGTCACCTACTGTTTGTAAATTACGCCCGCTTGATAGTATAAGTAAAACAAACAGTTCAATTAAATTCCTCTTTATTAATTAAAGGTACATTTAAATCAGAGTACATCTGATCAGAGAAAAACATTTTGTAGTAAACACTAAATATGGTAACTTAAGCAATAGGGTACAGGCACTTTCGGAGCTTATAATAAACTAACATAATTATACAACAATCACTGAGATGAAACAATAACGTTTTTTAAGTCTCGAAATTTCTGTAACGAAAACTAGTTAAATACGTAATAGTTAGAAGGGTTCATTGACCGATTGCGACCGGTGGTTGTAAATTGTAATGTCCTTGAAATACTGCATAGTTATCTTTAGTACCGCACTGATACGTACTTATTGGTGTAGCATATTGCTGATAGAAACGATGATCCCTTACTGGTGTTCGCGAGTAATAGCCATCCTGGCGCACATCAGATCCCCAGCCACCGTACATCATGCCACTCCCGAACATCGCAGCACTATTGTATGCATTGGGAGTGTTAGACACTACTTGTGGACTAACTGAACCATAATTTACTGGCATTTGCTTACTAGCAACGTTTGGCGCTACGATAGTCCCCAAATTAGAACTTCCAATCGAAATTGCAGACGCCGTAACACTGTTTGAAACTGAATTAGGTTGATTCTCTGATTTTTCCACAGGCTTAACTGGTTCCACTTTATCTTCCTCTTTAGATTTCTTGCTTTTCCTCGAAACGTTTGTGTGGGTTTTCACGTGTTTTGCTAGATGATCGGAACGCATAAATCGCTTAGTACAAAGTTGACAGGCAAACCGTTTTTCCCCTGTGTGGGTTCTAAGGTGTCGTTGCAACTCATCGGATCGCGTGAATCGTTTGCCGCAGAATAACCAGTTGCACACAAACGGTCGCTCGCCAGTGTGCCAACGTAGGTGAGCTTTCAAATGCGAAGTTTTACCATACACTTTACCACAACCTGGGATGTGACAGATATGCTCTCGTTTAGCACCGTCCTTTCCATAATTGGGCCCGAAACCTGCGGCCTCGGTTAGGCAGTTCGGGCACCGACACTTTGCACAACGGCGCTGAAGATCACGGGCATCCTCCGCGGTGGCGGTACTCGGGGGCCAGTATGCCGGATATTGGGCCGGATATGATGGTAACTCGCGCCATGTTGCCCCGCACCATACTCCTGACGAGGCACTACTGCAGGATGAGAGATCTGACGCGGGTGACAGCGCATCTCCACGTCCATAGCCGCATCCGTAACCACCCATCATATTCATTACCTATAAAAACAATAATCTATTAACGTTTCCGTAATATTTGCAACACTTTAAATTACTCATTGTTATGATTTAAAGACCGATAAAGTTACTGGTACTAAACACGAAAGGACTCTAAAATAAAACTCCAAGACAATTAATTAATTCACTATGACTTCACAAGAAAATTCAAGTTATGATGCTATAATTATTTTACGTTAAATGCACTATGAAAGCTGCAATTAAGTAGTGTAGGGCGTGGGCGGGCGTGCGGACCTGTTGCGCGGGCGGATCCATGTATTGCATTTCCGGCGACGGTGGTGACACGAGAGCGCGACGAGAGCCTTCAACTGGATAATTACAGGGCGGAACACCGCTCGCGCCGAGACGTTTTTAATAACTGGCTTGGGATAGACGTAACGAGCGGTTGTCACCTCTCCCCGGTCCCCCCGAGACGGCGCGCGCGCACCCCGTCCCCGCGCCGGCGCAGCCTCCGCCACTCCCCCCACCCCGCTCGTGAGTTATGAGCTTACAACGTACATGAGATGGGAAACCCAAGACCGCACCGCTCAGCACAAAGGTCATGTTTACATTGCCCGCCTAAGGGAAAGGGAAGGGATGATACGATTTCAATGTTTCGATTATATTATTAACAGCTTAGTAAAATTTGTATGTACAAACACTTCCATTTTGATTTTTCCAACAAACAGAATCGTTGTTTATTTGTCTTGTTATATTTGTCTGTACTTAGCAATATATTTTATATTATATATTGGAAATTATATATTGGAAAAGTATATAAATTTAATGTAGGTACCTATGATTTTTTAATTTTTATTCCATTAAATAATTCAGCTCAGTTCTGTAATAGTATTTAGTTAATCCTGTAATAATAAGTCAAATCATGCCTATCGCTTGGTTCTTTATATTTCCCACGCATCTAATTATAGATAAAGAGATAGCATCTAGCGGCGAATCCATAAGTATACGAAATAGTTATTATTTTCCGTTTCCAACTCCCAGGCGCTTAATGTTTTTAATTTTTTCTCTATTTCGGTCGGCAGTTCGCTGCAGACGCATGATTTATGCATATTCGAGCGGGCCCAAACCTTTAATTACACGTTGTTAAAATATGGCAGTTTGTTAAATCGTTTGCCTTGCTTTTGTTTCAACCGCGCTCTCTAAGGGAACTACATTTTCTTTTCTTCCGACCCGACGATGAACTTAACTTTTTGTTTCTTTAACCGATTTAAGCCCATGAGTCTGACACACATCTTAAGTTAAGGCTTCGTGTTTACCGCCGTGGTTAATTAGTATTTAAACTGATTAACCCTTAATATTTATATTACGCAAACATACCGCTTTATCTAACCACATATTCAAAGAATAATAATGATAGTTTGATTTATTTGCACACATTAATTGCAGATTGCATTTCCCCACTATGCCTACATAGTTCTTAGGTGCAAAAGCTTTAGAAACCCGTATTTAAATCAATACATAGATATTCATAATGTAATAACAATTATCAGAACTAAAAACAATAACACGACAAATTCTTACGACAATAGCTTCTTGTTTATTGGATTAATGTTTTATAAATATGGACATTTTTTATTTTCGTTACAAGTGGCTACCATACCTTTAGACTAACATTTTTTGTAATTCACTTGCAATTCTAGCAATAACCTGTCGACATGTTTACGACCGTATAGAACAATGAGAATGGTAGAAAGCCCGGACTACTGCTTGTCGGGCGCAAAGTACAAAAGGCTACATGCGGAGCACAATACTAGCTACTAATGCGCTATGATCGTTCTGAACGCCATAAATCTCTGCTACTGTTTTTGTGAACTCCGAGCCAACTCAAAAAATCAACTTCAACTGAGCTTGACAGTTGAATGTATTCTATGACGTTGCATTGCTTATCACTTACCTACAGTAACTGTATATAAAGAGCAAAGTTGAAAAAATATGTCGTCTTATTCGGTGAAATTTCATTACGTAAGTATAAAATGTTTCAACGATTTTTGCTGGACCGGATCGCCTCTCATAGTAAAAGGGTTTCCAACAGAACTGTAGGTAATATCATACCTACTTAATTTCGATACAATAACCTTTTAATGTACCATATATAACCGTCGACATATAATTATTAAGTTAAAGAGAAAGATTTTAAAAATCAAGAAAATGGAAGATATCCATGTGACCATATTTAAAACAATGTAAAATCATACATTTATTACAAAAGGTTCAATCAGTAATATACCATATTTAAAAAATTTGCGCACACTAATCTAAAGCAAGAAGATTTCCGTTGCGTTCGAATATTTTACACTAATTACGGGTTTCAAGTAACGTGGGCGGGTAATTGGTTCTATCGCACGTTGTTCTCACTTTTTTCATTTACTTCCTGTTCTTTAGCCGGTGAATGAAGCTGGGGCAAAGCGAGTACAAAGTACCGACATGGTGGTGTCCGGTTGCAGCCATTGTAGCAGTCAGTGGCACCCACGCTTTTGTATTGAACATGGTTGAGCAATAATAAAAATCGAGGTATGTAGGTACCTAGTTGTTCGGAAATATGAAATCATTGTGAATGAAAAAAAAACTATAAAGAATAATAAAATATTCTCGTATTTGTATATTAACATTTCAGCTAATTAATTTCAATTTACGCTTGGTAATACCTATCATATTTCTTGTATTTGGAAGACTTTGTGTAAACCACTCAAATATTAAAATTTTCGATTTGTAATGATGAAATAAGCAAAATGTTCTTTGTCAATTATATAATGGTCTAGTTTATACAGTAACTAGTTCCTTATAAAATTTACTGTAAGTATCCCTTATGTGTGTATCCACTGGGACACGTCCTGTAAACCCGATATAGAACGAATGAAACCAACCTGTATGAAAACGAATCAAGAAATTTATTATGAACTACCAGGTTTAATAAAATTGTAAAAACATTCAAGTTACTTAGTAGATAGAATTACGAATAAGTTTTATATTGCCTTTGTATCGAAACGGACACAAATGTTATCTGATCGGAACTGAATACTTTCGCATTGCGACGACATAAAGGAGTGAAGACTGGCGTAACCTTATTGTCAACGTGTAATCAGATACAAATGTACCTGTTCATCACAATGCCGCTTACAGGTTCGCCAAGCATCCCTTGTCTGTTCAAAATATCTGTGAATTGCATTGTATAATAGTAAAAAATGTGATCGTCATTGTTATTCTTTCCAAAACCTTGAGATTTTTATTGCGTGTTGGTAAAATTATTAAGCCAACATCTGTCTCGATCTGCCAACTATGAACTATGTTAACTTACCTTTACCTACGAATAGATAGGTACCTACTAGGTATTGTCTTGAACAAATTTGTGCGTTCCCCAACTGCAATAAGCGCCTACTCATTGGTATCTTTAATGACTATTGGTTTAAAGCTGCTTAACTTTATTATCTGATACAAAAAATAACAATAATACATAAGCATTATTAATCAATTTGGTATATTTTAAAATGTGTTTTTGCTTTCTTGAAATCAATAAAACATTTTGATTATTTTTTATTAAGAATAACTCTTCATACATTTGACTGGCCTAGTGGTTCAAATTTATTCATTAGTGGTGCAAAACCGCAGGTCGTGGGTTCGATTCCCACCCAGGTGTGTGATGAGTTTGTTGGTTGTGTCTGGGTGTAAAAAAATATATGTATATATCAATTTTATATGGTACGAATATATGTAGTTTATCAGTCTGGTTACCATACTTACAGGCTTTACCTAGTTTGGGATTTAATACATACATACATAGATTTAATAGCCACGAGACTGTTTTCCAAGATATTATAATGATTACGTACTGAAAACTTCGCAATACTTATCCACTACTTACTTATTCAAATAAGAATATCACACAAAAATTATTTAATCAAATACGTCTATGAATGTCTCATAATAATTGTAACTGTCCTTATACCTACTAAAGGACCTCGCGTTACTCGTTTGTCGGGACGAGTGAAAAAAAATAAGTAGGTAAAGGAATTCTGCTAAGCGCAGGCGCCCCGCTGGGCCGCGGCGATCTTCAAAAGTTGCTCTTTTCACCCAGTGACAGCCGAAATTGCCCGGCTTAAGTAAAAACGACATCCGAACACGGTTTGTTTTACACAACAAGCCGTCCCGATCAGATATCAGACTGTTAATGACACATTTGACGCCGGTGAATCGCACTTATTGAAATACATACTAGTTAATTCTTTACAAAAAAGTCGTTGGATCAACTGTCGCGACTCGTCATACTTTGTCAGTTTATATGAATATCGTGTGTTCTCGGAAAATAATCTTGATATATTATCTTTTAATCATCAAAATACCTACTGAAGGAACATTGAGGAATATTTTTCAATGCATTTATAGTAAATCGTAAAACCGCTAACAGTAAACTAATAGAAGGGAGCAGTGTTCAATTGTAATTTACTACTCAATGGTGCGATTTTTCCTACTTAACAACCTTAGCCTTTGACATTAGTATTACTATTATAAAGGGAATAAATAAAATACAATTGTTTACCGATTAAAAAATGTATTTAGCACGTCACAAAACATACATTTTGTACAACCACTATACATAACTAAGTATATAAGAATAATTAGAAATATCTACATATCTGTGATAATTAGTTTGTGCCGAGCTTCGTTAGTGGCAGGCACGCATTATTGCTTAAAGATCACTGTTTTGGCCAGATTTTAATTTGCTTTAATCTAAAAAAGACACATGTTTACGATAAAACGATAAGGAATATGAAACTCCTTCATAGTACCAAGTATGTGCCCGGTTCATATTTTATTAACTAGTAACATTTTTCAAACGTAACAACGAAACACGTGGATGGAGGTATTATAAACAGATACTATATGTATCTATCATAATTTTCTTTTTACATAAAACTATCTTTTTGATGCAAAATGTTATTGTACTAATTGGGTCGCTTTAGAACGATAGTTTAGACGAAGTAGAGAAAACGGAAAAAGACCAATATCCAATATCAAATAGTAAGGAGCATTTTCTTCACCCTTACAACTAAAACTATGACGGGTTCGATTCCATCCGTGAGATATTCGAAACAAACGAATATTAACAGGCATATTGCCATTTCACAGTTATTTTCAGACTTTATGGTTTTTTTTTTAACGGACGTACATTTTATTGGGAGTAAGGTTTAGAGTATACCGTTTATACCGGCTATACCGTTTATTCTTCGGTCGAACATGCTCCTAAATGATACAGAATTACCAATAGTGGCACCTTTAACTTTAATTTTTTGTATGGGCACCATCAGCTTCCAATGATGATTTTAAGTTTTTCCCCTGATTTCGTTGTTATATTATTATAACAATCGACCCTATATAAACACAACTTTTAATACTTTGTACTAATCACACTGTTGATTGGAGTAGTAAGAAAAATGTCAAAATACAGGACGATTGTAGACCAAAACTTAGTGAATATCATTATCCTAATCGTTCATAGTATATTCCTATGAACTGATGCAATTCATAGACCAATTTTGATTCAACATAAAATTATAAAATACCTAAGATATACGATATAAATCAGTGCGAAGTGAGGCGAAGGATGACCTTTTAATACATAACGGAATGCCTCGTATCTATCGTGATATAAAATTATGTTAATAATATTTAAGTAAAGTAAAATAAATTAAATTAATTATCATATACATATATCGTAATATAAATTGTGTACTGGGTAAGAAAAATGAACTGACAATACCGTCGGAAACTATTCGAAATTACTTGTAACACTTTACTTTTAAATAAATTACAAATTATATCCCTATTTAAACTGTATCTACCTATGACTCTTTAGTATAACGAGATAATTAAAACAGAAAGTAATGTAAAGAAACACAATAAACATATTTTCATGCTAAGTCAATATTTATTTACACTATACCTTTGTAAAATTACACAACATTTTTGGACTATTTAATACATTAGCAAGTGTAACTTTTAGAATCCCCCGATGATTTTTTTTTAAATATAGATAATCTATAAATTAAAATCCACACTTTAAATTACTATAATTGCCTTGATCCGTCTGACACTTTAATTTGTCTGTTATTGGTCTTTATTCGTTTTCACAGTATTGTTGAAAGAAAAGGGGCTTTAAGCTCGAGCGGATTTCGGAACAGTACAAATAATTTTTTTTTATCTCAATTAAAAAACCGCCATGCAAACTCGTTTCTTAGCCCCAGGAAGTATGTATAGTGAACCGTAGTGAGAAAAGGCTATAAGAATTTGTTACGAAGATAAAGTATTAATTCGTGAAGATATTTGCCGTGTTAACTCACTGCTAAAGGAAGTAACGCTGTAAGTCGCGGATGGAACAATATTAAAATATAACACATTTTCTGAACTCAGAATAATATACTAATAGATATGTAATAAAATTTAACAGCAAAAAGGCACACATGCTAAAAAAAGTAGCGAATTTAATATTTATTATGCGACAAAAAATTATTAAAAACAATTGACATGTGATCAAATTTTTTACAAAACCACTTTTGTTTCATCAAATGTATGCCTAAAATTATATTTATGAAATAATTTCAACAGAAATAAATATTAAAGAAAACAGAAATGAATTTTAAAAACTAAGAGAATAAAAAATAAGTGAGATAGTATTACATAAGCAAACACTTGAGGACTCTCAAGTAGTTGTTGCAGTGTCCTGATATCATACAGTTACCTCGTTGGATCTATCTGTGAGTGTTGATCCAATTATTTTACTTATTTCACGTGATATTCCTTTAATGATGACAAATGATGGATATATGTAATAATAATCATATATTACATATGTAAATGTTGTATATGTAATATGTAAATGTCGACATTCTATCAGTTTTCATCATTAAAGAACACAGGAGCCTAAATGATATCAGTATTTATACACAAACAACAAATTGCATGTGCTAATTAAACCAATTTTATAACTCATCTCTTAACAAGGTATATCTATTTTTTGAAGGCGCCAGCTTCTTAAACGTGGACTCCGGTGGGGTGGTCACTTTTATTTCATTTGTATCTATCTGACGATCCGGACCATAATGGAATTCCCTGTACAAAATACATTTGGATATGTAATATTAACATTTACATTACACGAGGTTTACCTGTTACTTGAAAAGGTCAGTTTTCTTAATAAAAGAAGCATGCAAACACCCGACATATGTGTAACTGCAATACTGAGTGGACAATAAAATTGAAAATGAACATGTGTGTAACCTGAAGATGGGTATTGAAAACCTGGCCAAGGTTTATTATAAAATATACTATCCTACTTGCGAGAACCAAGTTGGAATACTTAGTGTCATGTTTCTAGTCACTACTGTAAATTTTAGTAATCAATATTGGTAGCAGCGGTTTTATTCCAGCCCCAATTTCATTATTGGACAAGAGTATTCCTCTCCTCCAGGGGAAGTTTTTATTTTCCATTTATCTCGAAATTTGTTAAGAAGTACCACCATAACAACTAATTACTGTAAAGCAGTTGTTACTAATACAATTGGTGTTTCAGTCTGAAGCATGCGGTTGCAGGTCTGTGTATTAAAGAGGCAAGCATTTGTGACTCAAAAGTTGCCAAAGCTACTTGTAAGCATCTATGAACAACTTGTAAGAGCAGATCCATATTATACTAATATCATAAATGCGAAAGTAACTCTCTCTGTGTCTGTCTCTGTCGTCATCTAGGCCAAACCGCTGAATTGATTGTGATGAAATTTTATACAGAGATAATTGAGGGTCTTGGGGTGAACATAGGATACTTTTTTCTCCCGTTTTCTTTAGTTTTTGGAAGAATTTCATTGTTTTACGAAAATGTCTCAACTATGAAAAAAAAAAACTATGTGACAAACTGATTTCCAAGCGGGCGAAGCCGCGGGCGAAGCTAGTAATAACATAAGTTAAATTGAAATTGGTCTCTAGTCAAATCAACTTCTGTTATTACTAGGAAACCTATTACTAACTGAACATTTACATTAATAGTGCCATTTATACAGTTTTAATAGTTTCTTTTTTAATGTCCATGTAGCGGCCCCTTATGAGCGGCAGCCTACTTCTTTGAGTCAAATAATGACCCAGACAACGGAACTTGAGGTGGTGGGTTCGATTCCCACCCGGGACAAACATTTGTGTGATGAGCACATTTGTTTGATCTGTGTCTGGTTGTAATAAAAATATCTATATAAGTGTTGTTATGCATGTATATATGTATGTTTATCAGCTGTCCGGTTACCATAACACAGGCATGTGCAATTGTCCCAGTTATTATTACTGTCTTCACAAAAAGAAAAATATTTAAAAATGTACTTATTCATGTTTTCTTACCTATGCAATTTTCCTGAATGTAAGTCGTGAAGAAATTGCTTTAACCTGCCAGGCTTTTCTATATCTTTGTAGTCAGGGAATGCATACATGTGTCTGAAGGAATCTATAGCTATGACCGGTAGGTCCGATTTCACTTTGTTCAGATGATGTAAAGGATGCTCAAATCGAACACCATCCGCTGTCACAAAGTTCACTTTGTCTGAAATTTGGATATATAATTTTAATCACTAATCATTTTTTAAATATCGTAATAAGTTTGATACGAGGTAACTGAAAGATGCCATAATCAACTTTGTCATCGTAGTCATCAAATTGTAGTAATGACGTGAACTTATATTAGATCAATATTGTCCTACTGATATGTTTGTTAAAGCAAAGGTCCATCTTTGCAACTATGGTCCTTTAATATGCATGTATTATAGCAAAACCTTACTACATGCTAACAAGTGGGACAATGAAGAAACAACCCATTGGGGTTGACCAGTTCCATCATATGCGACAAAATTAAAATAGGAGGATAATTATGTGAAGTCTATAAGAAATTTTGAAGCAGATTGTGGCACTTTTATATAACGCATTGTTCACTGCTGCACATGAAACAACCAGTATAGTGTTAAACCCTCTTAAAAATAATGTAGATTAATATTAAATTTTCGTAGGTAAAACTATGACTTACAAAAGCAGTACAAATGTAAAATAACCCAAACTCACGTTTTTCAGATATCAAATCGGTAGCAACTATTTCTTTGTATTTCTTAACACTTTCAGTATCATCTGGGTGATGGAAGAGTATTAGGAAAGGTAAACCCTCTTCTGTGAGTTCCTCGGCGTTCTCGAAGGTAATTTCTCGCACCAGGGGTATGCATTTCTCATTCACCCATGTATGTAACTCGTCAAAACTGTTCATATTTCCATGGAAAGTTTCATCAGGTTCCGTAGATGTCTTTCTGTCAGTGCGGAAAACTATGATTGGTTGGCCTACAACATTATTAGAACAAAATGTGATTTAAGAATTTTGTTACAATCCTATTACTACTAGTACTGGTTCAAAAAGTATTAGAGGATTAAGTTTAGTTAACTATGCAGGTTACACATCATATTTACTTATCCAAGCATATTAGTATAAATGCGAAAGTAACTCCAACTGTCTGCCCGTCTGTTACACTTACACAACCAAACTGCTGCGCTGATTATTTTAAGTTGACATTTAAAATCTAGAGAATGTTATAAGACTAATTGTTTTAAATTCCAATGGAGTTCCAATAAGAGGATGTACTCAACTTAACTCCTTTGTTGTGTACATGTTAGTGATATGTCAGTTGTTTGTAGGTTTATAAACCTTTCAAAAAGCAATTTGTTTTAAAATTCAGAAGAGGCTTTAAATTCTTAATTAAGTAAATAGAATGATGTTTATTTATAAAATATAGAACACACACAGAGTCAGGGGTATCTTATCTCTATATTGTTTGACTTATATAAGAAAATAAAAGATAAAAATATAAATTTGAGTTTTTTTTTAGTATTGTTGACTTGGAAAATCCCATGACAAATGATACATAATAACACATTTCATTTTGTGGAGACACTGTTTACCATTTCAGTATGAGTAGTCCCTATTCTTGAGTTACATAGCAATTTAACCTCACATAGTTTCTAGTTACTTACCTTTTTTCCACAATTACATGTTTTAAATCACATTAACATGTTTATTGTCCATAACAGAACACTTTGTGGTTAAATATTGTATTTATAATTATGAATATAATTTAGATTTTAAAAATTGGCTTGGCCAGAATTTGTTACTTTAAAGAGAAAAACCCAGACAAAAACGATTTTTTTTAAAACAAATTCTTAACTACACTATACATATTCCTTTTTTTTTCATTTTAATTATAAAAATAGATTTCTATGTTTTTTTATAATCGAAAAATCAGCCTATTAAATGAATGATACGAGAAGTTTTTAGAACTCTCTAACTTTAAATGGTTACTTGAAAACGAATGGTTTGAAGATCAAATATAGAATACAAAAAACTAGTTTCACTGTAAAGTGCAGCACCAAGTACATACTCAACCATCGACACAAAGGTAAAAATTTGAATGGTGGTTTATTACAGTTATACATTTTATGTACTCCAACATACTATGAAAAATTAAAGAAGTTTTGTAAACTAAAATAATTGGAGAAATAGCATAACAATTCTGTTTCATAATTATATTGTGAAAAAATTCACACGGGTCAGCTAAACAAGATATGTTTTATAACTGAAATATTCAACATGTACTTTATTGATTTAAGCACTCGCTGATTAAGTACGTTTACTTTCTTCCCAATGAATAAAAATGAATATAATATGGTTTTACACATACCAGGAGGATGCATCTGCTGTGATGCATCGCCAAATCCAACATGGAAGAGGCATTCCTCTTTGAGACTAGCTGCAACTTTTCTCAAAACATCGTACTCTGGTTGATCTCTTCTGTCCATATATGCAATAATGTGACGTTTTTCCTCATTCAAATTTTGTAGTTCCTTAATAGATCCAAACTGTACAATTGGGTCAATCAACTGCTTCTTTATAAACTCAGCAAAAGCCTCAACTGACCTTTGACCTGAAAAGTAATTAAATCCATATATGAGGGATTTTCTATCTTTGAAATTAATATGACAGTTCCAATGAACATAATTTGTAGATATATATTACGGATACACAAATATCAATATAAATTTTTTTTTTATCATAATATCAAAGTATATTAGCTATAAATTAAGATAATCCCAACTTATTACATAAATGATAATTTTCACTTGTAAGTTATTGACATCACATGTAATAAAGACAATACTGTATTACTACAGTAGTGCACAAAACAATTGAGCAAACAAGTTTCATTAGTGAAACACCTAACCATGAAACCATAGAAATAACCAATATGATTTAAGGCTTCCAGACAATTTAATCACTGATATGCATGCAATCGACATCAATTCATTAATTTTATATCATTATATATATCTAGTGTTGGAATACATGTATGTAGTATGTATTAAAGTTATAACTGTTAATAATAATATGTTATTTAATATGATACCATTATCATCAAGTCAAGAGTAGTAGCCTTGAGTTTAGAGTTAGAGCAGAGCAATACAAAATTATGTTATTTAAA
>DWUN01000021.1:0-41566 GCA_018249975.1 Passova gellias
AGATTTAAGGGAACAAGGGGACATGACAGACATAACATGACAGAGAAAGCGACTTTGTTTTATACTATGTAAGAAGATTATATTTAAAAGCGATTTCAGAACGAGAAAACTTTGGAACTTATAACAGTTGTAGGTAAAGTTCGGTTTGTTTAAAAGCTCTACATATTGTTATCGCAATGTGAAACTAAATCGTCCGTGCTTGTTCTACGTCCCACATACGGGCCAGGTCCGTGTAGGTCGGCACACGCTTGTGACACTCGATGCGAACCTCATACTATGTAGGTAGTACGGTTTATGACTCGAGTTTGACTGTGCATATAGCTAGGCTCGTCAGGTCCATCGCTGCCAAACTATATTATGCTGCTTTTTCATTGTATAATTTAACTTAAACAGACAAATTTTGATTGGTTTTTGTTTCTAACTCTTTATAACGTTATTTCTTAGTGAAATTAGAAGTACGTTTGTGCCATCCTCTTTCTTGTTTGCTCTGTATCTGCTGTTTTTCTATGTGTACATAAACAATAAAATAAAAATAACTAGGCCAAAATATTGTTATAAATCCTAAAACGAATAAAGGCTTCGGTATCATAGAATTATTTTTGCAAATAAATGCGATTAGCTTAAAACACATTAGTAGCACATAAAATTAAAGCTTAGAACGCATACAATATGCGCGTGTTTCGATCGGTGGCTGCTATAAATATAGAAATTAAATCTAAAATCTACCTGTCCTTTGGCTTAAGGAGTGTGTTGCACGAAATTTTTTTGTAGCTCAAACTTCCAAAGTTCATTTATGTATAGTTACAAAGCTCGTGTAAATATATCGTGTGTTTGTCAAACGCTTTTAAGAAGTCGCTTGTTGGAAATAAAAAACTTGCTGGCCTTTGGTCGAGTGACTGGTGGGCCGTGCAACAGTTGCGAATGTCTACAGGCTAGATCAGGTCCGTCATGATTGTTTTGAATTAGAAAAAAATATTCTATGCCATTTTAATATCCCGTTAATGAGGAAAGTGGCCACTATAATCATATTAATTTTGAAATTGAAAATCAATTATTTTTTATTGAATCAAAATTGTTGATCAAAAACATGTGCCGTAAATCTACTTGAAATTGAAATTTTGAAACGTTCTTTTTCTAATATATATTTTTACAAGAACTTAATTCATATAATGTCTGCAAACGGATCTTTGCAATTGTAAATCATTAACGTTTATAGTAGTACATGTATAATAAACACATGAATAGAGGGAAGAGCGAAGTAACAAAATAGAAAAAAGTAGTGACATTATTATGTCAACTAATATATAAAAATTGTCTTCAGACAATGATTTTGTCCATAGTTTTGAATAATACCTATTGCCAACGGGGTTTAGTGATAAATTGTACGGTGTCTGGAGAATCGAAAGCGAACAGTTAAAGATAATTTGCGTGTTGTACTATTTATGCTTGTGTTTTGTGTGGCGTAAGCGTAAATTTCTAGAGCTTGGTAAACAATGCTGACCTCTGGTGCGGCTTGTCGGTCAATATCGGTACAGTTTGCGAAACGTGGAGCGTTGTATGCGCCGTACGTTGCTGCATCGCGGAGAGCTATTGCGCTCAAAAAATTCGTGTCGTGACAAGGACTTTGATTGTAATCACTCGCTTTCTACTTTAAAGTATTCTATGCAACAAATACTTTGTTACTATTCAAACTGCCTGAATGCTGCCTAATATCTGCTTAGAATAGCGTAGATCTCACGATAAGTTAGGTCTCGAAACAGTTAGCTTATAAGAATAATCAGGGGTTGTATGCAGTTACGTAATTTAATCACTGGAACTAAACACCGATTCCCATAGTCAATTCTGTGTTACGATCATTATTTGTAATACTGTCCTTTATTTATGTAAGTATAGAAAATCTTGGTTTACGTTCCTAAATTAAAGCTAAAAATACGTTCAACTGTAATTTATTACTTTAATCCCAGTTCAGATGTTCATTTTAGGAGAATACTTTGTCTTATTTATTGAGACGAGCTCATCATTCCATGCGAAGTTCTATTCCAAGATTCCACACTTCCTTGAATGTTAAGCTTACAAATATACTCGCACCTCCAGTGTTGGCGTATTGCCAACGTCCTAATGGCTCGGGAGTAGCGCCAAAGCCAGAAAATCTTTAATATTGGAAACTAAACTTGTAACTGAAAGTGGATCGACTTGCAATTAATGTAAACGAATTAAATATTACTAAAGTATCTCTCTGCGTTGTATCTATTACAATTTGCATTTATAAATATAAAATAAATCATTAAAAGTTACCTTTCATTTCACATAATATTTAAATTTACACGGTTTTCATTTACTAACGAACACATTTTTTTAATATCATTGATCTACATAGAAAAAAATGCACCTGATATTTTCAGCCTACTTTCAGAGCAAAACTTTTTAAAAGTTCAGCAGGTAGCTACCGCTAGCTGTTGCCCTACTTCCATCATGATATCAGGAACTAATTAAAAGTTTTCTAGCGCTTTTCAAAAATCGATTACAACATATTATTGAAATTTTGTATAATGAAATATGCTCCTTGTCTTATGGTCTGCGGGTCAAGATTGCTGGCAGAGTCGTGACCGCTTCAGCCAATTACGAGCCGACTTTGGCCGATGCTTGAGGCACAGGCAATCCAATTTGCGAGAGCATTGTCTGTCGGTCCGCATCGCAAACGGTGTACCTGCATAAGATTTCTAAATGTACTCAATTAATTTCAATATTCGGTGTATGAAACTATGTTATTGTGCGCACAACATGATATTAAGCTATATCCTGAACATCCTTGAAAGAAATTAAAACTAAACCTTTCTTTGATAAGCTGTTCATATTTTAGACAATTGAGGTTTTACGTTATAATTGCATGAACAGAATTGCAGCTGCAATTATGTATTGTATTAAAGAATATGACTTTGAGAGCGAGCGTGAGAAAAATGTGTTACGTAACACATCTTCAAAACTTAATATGAAATCGACGGAAATGCTTTGCTTACAAGACGTCTCATTCTTTTATCTCTCTTATTTCACTTAAAGAATGTTGTATTACGTTTAAAAAAAGGATAAGTCTTGGCACACACAACGTAAATACTCCATTTGTATACATACGATTTTTGATTTGTGTATTTAACTTTTGATTCGTTTACATAATTTTAAGGACTATAACAGTTATTAATACATAAAATATACATTCTCGGAATCTAATACAAAACCTTCAGCACGTATCGATGAGTTGCACACACAAATGACGTGCTTCTCGTCGCTCGTCTCTTACAATGTAAAAAGAGTATTGAAACGTGAACTATGAGTGTCTGTACTTGAATTCGATAAGCCGACGCGCTCGGTGAAAGTATTGTCGAAATATATGTCCTTTACTAGCCAAGTTAAGCTTAAATTCAAACTTTGTAAACTGCATTTAAATTTGTAAGTAAAACGTCCAACAGTTTTTTTTCTGTAGAAATATATTTTTGAATTTCATTTGGGTATATATTAAATTGGAATTGCCTAATACATTGGGATCTCTACCAAAGAATGCAGAAACAAAACTAACAGCTATTGTTCTTAAGTATAATTGTTTAAATAATGATAGGTGTATTAAAAATATTTTAAATTAAGAATAACAACATGCCAAAGAGTTAAACTAAATAAGTAATTAATATTAAATAAAACACCATAAAGTTTTGAATACTGAATTATAAGGCATAGCTCTAAGCAATATAAATTATTGATGATAGGTAATACTATCTATTTAAATTCAATACCGTAAAATGACTCTAGAATTGTAGTGTTTATTTATTCATGGAATGTTGAATCAACCAAAACTTTGGTAATTACAAATTTATGTGCAATACAAACATATTAATTGCCAATTAATTGAGAGGAGAGATTATGAGTGTGGAATGTGGAACGAGTAATAGCGTAGATATGCCGTTAATTATCGTGAGAGTTCGTGTCAAAATGATTGGGCAGGGATTATTATGTCCCCGAACATAGCACATCAATTTTATTAGAAGGAACATTGCTTATAACTATAACCTCCGCTATGGTAATAGTGTACGACACGCACTTGAATGTTTATTTCGATGCGAACGGCGCGAGCTATCCGATGTTCGTGACTTCGGACGACGGCATGCGAGGTGAGCATTAATGTGAAAACAAAAGGATTGTCTCTGGTATCATAGCTGTCTTTTTGCTCGGACGACTGTGATGAACGTTGATGCTCTGTTACTAAAGCAAAAAATATTAATGCACAGTTTGTTGTAGCACGTTTTTCGTTGCTACTAATATGCACGAGATAATGGTTGTGTTATGTAACTGGAAAACATCGTACGTAATTGTTTGTTTTGTTTAATTTGTTTACTAATCCTATATTAGTAACGCATTGTTTGTTGTTTTGCATACCTCTTTACACTTTCCTCGTAATTGTATTACCATAGTTGCATATCTAAATAATTACTTAGTAACTAATTAAATTTCGATAATCGACACCGAAAACAATGAGTAACAACGGATCGTTACATTGATTGCTAATTCTCTAACAACTTTTAAGATATGTTTTCAGATTGATACCCAGCATTTTGAAGTAATCTTGTGGTCCACTTTATGCCGACCAATAAATAGCTATGGCTCTTACGTAATGTCAACTAATAGGCACACATTACACGGCACGTAACATGCATTACTTTAAGTTGTATCCATTTAAACGTTAAGTTAGTTTAGTATTACGTAATATGACAATGCCATATCCAGCACTTTCATTTCGCATTTAAACGAAGAAAAGTTTTGTTTAAGAAAATCTTGCGACAACAATTCTAAGGCCTCGATTGATCATTTAATGGTGTATCGAAATAATTTCTTGTATATCCTTGTATAGCCTTGAGCGCTAAACAGATAACATAATATTAATATAATAATAACAATAAAAAACAAATCTAATACACGTTATATTCATAACCTGTCCGGTACCATTCCGATAACAGTTATATTATTGTAAAAAGGATAGATTTTATGTGATATCTTTCACCAACGTTCGGCGCAGTCATTATGTAAATTGTTCGTGACAGTAATGACGGGTCAGCGGTTCTATCACGCATCATACAAATTGTCAGCGTAATGACGTGAACTCTGAACCGAAATTATCGTGCGCGTTAGATATTACGAGCGGACAGCGACAGGCATTAATGCATTTCTCTGACGGCGTTATGTGACGACCATTTTGTTTTGAACCTATTCAAGTAATTCGTGTTTGGGTGATGGATAACGGTCATAACCGTGTATAATTATGTCAACAGTAGAGTTCGGAAGGGTGTATTATAGAAGCGGTATTTGGTTACGTAAACATAGTGTTTTTATTACGATTTTGTTTATTAAGATTTTAAAAACAACCTGGACTATATAAGTTAAAATTTTAGAGATATGTTTATGTTGATAGAGATATGTTTACTTTGGTTATGTAATGAAACTAATAACCGAAATTCCTTACCTCAGAAATGGTCTAGACACCTCGTACGTGAACCACTATTGCACATTTAAAAAAGCGAAAATTCTAGAATGATGAACTTTCTTAAAACCGTCTCTCTTCCGATAGCTATACAGCTACAGTTATATAAAAGTTTTGTTACAAGATATTGCTCGTAGGCAGTGTGTTTCCTTAACCGCACCATCACTTTCTTTCAAACGACATTGTGGTCAATCTCCCGCGCGATCCTACCTTTGTTACAAAATTAAAATGAAGCGACACCGTCAGAGGTACATCACTTGCACTTAAACAATATGAATATGAAATACAGAACATAATTTGTGAATAAACTTTGAGGACAATGAAAATTGTTATATCGGTTTTCGATTTTTTTTTTAAATCTTTTACTTTGAAATTCGGTATTTTTTTGTTTGCCTTTTTGTAACTGGTTTTTCTACAATTGTTTATTTTATGAGGATTCGTTCAAACTCAAATAGTACAATATTCGTAGACAAAGTGAAGCAGTAGTGACAATAAATTGAAATAAATACAGAATAATGCGACATTGGAACGGATCCGGTTGCTTGATATTTTGTTTAGTGGCCTCGGTACGACTGACCCGAGCGTGCACTTTGCATTCTCTTTACACCAATATATGTCTTATTACATCTACCTGTAGTGCATTTTAGTACTGTACTACGTGTAAACTATGCTGCCTACAAACCACGCCTTGTACCGTTTACTAACGTATGTAATTTGTGTCTGTGACGAAATGTGTCTTAATACTTTTGTGTTACTATCACACGTTTGTATTGTACTTTTTTGTTTTTTGGCCAAATTTCCAAATTTTGCAATTACCAACAATAAACATTTAACGTAGTATTAGCAGTTTTTGTATTTGTCTTGTGTTACTGAAATGAATCGCGATGTGAAATGGATTTCGTGGAAGTCTGTACAATTATTCTAAACGAAAAATTGTCTAAGCTTCATAAAGCGAGAGATTCAAGCGACATTATTCAGTATTCGATGGTGTCGGCCGGCGAGGGCATTAAAAAAAGAATTAAACTCGCCCGCCTGTCTCACGGCGTACCCAATCACTCATGAACCGATTTTGCTGCAATTCTTTTGAAGTTATAAAGTTTTATTTTCATTGGCTGTGCCTGCACCTTTTGAAGTGTAAAACACTTTGTTATGCTGCCGCCGCCTACGGTGCGAAGATAAATATACACACATAAGCGTTGCTGTTGAGTGCTTAAGTGATTTTCATGTTTCCGATTATAATACGCAGTCTTGTTAATTGATCAGTGTTCACTTTGCTCGGTGAGCCACCACATTTTCACTTGTTGCCGTCAACATACTTATAATATCAAAAATCAATAATTACTTTTTTATAATAACAGTTGGATATTAGTTATTTGCTATACATTAAATCTGTTCATTATATTACTCGATAGTATTGCAAAATATCCTTAGTATCGCTCTTCTTTCTCTTGTCTCAAGTCGTTTACCTGCTACATTTCGCAAATGGAATTCACGTTGCCAAATAGGGCACCTTAGCTACCGACTACATGGATGGAGTGGGCATTGGAATTGTTGATTGAGACACAATAAATCTCCGCTGCACACTGCATTGTGTTTAAACTGACACTCAATTGTGGTTCGACCATTGTGCTCGGGAATATTTCAATGGAACCCGTCACAAGCGATCCACGGAAATATTGGATCAGGGTTGACGGAATTATTCGTGATAAAATTTGGCGGCAAACGAAATGTATTGTAAACATCGCAGATGTCTAGAGCTTATTATTTTTGGCTGTTGCTATAAACATTGTACAATTTTGTATCTGACGCTGTAAATACATTTATAGCATTAAATGCTCCCCGGATCTAGTAGGAATTTCATAGAACTTTCCACGCATGCTGTAAATAAACGCACATATCCTATGCTATTTACTAGTCAAAGTTGAACATGTGTACAATTATACAAATTTAACCAACATATTCGAACACCTAAAATTACCTTATAAATAAAATATATCTTAGGGAATGACTTTTTAAAAAGTTATTTTGAAATAGAAACTAGCAACCTTATTTACTGTAAAGGATCAGTGGACCAGAGAACATATTGCCGCAGATTGATGTATACGGTAATGATGTACATAGCAGAGTAACGAATTATACAGCAGCCCTAATCAACGGCTAGTGGCTGTTGTCGATGACAGGTAGGGATTGCGTCCCAATATATGGAGATAGATTTGATCCTACCACTCCATGGGCTTCTCGTGTCGACAGTTATTGTGGCTTTGATGGGCCTAAATAGACTATTAATAGCGTCGAATATTAAATAACATCATATCTAGAAATCAATCACGTAAAGCAATTTCATAGGCTATTTCAGTCATCGTTTAAATACATCATTAAGCTCACATTCGTATTCAACACCTATTGTAAAGTATATAGTTCTAATACGTGTTATTTGTAACTTACCTTGTAGCTGTTTTGGTTTATTCAAATAGGCAGGTAAATAAAAACTTAATTGAATGACAATAAATTCATGTTAACAAAATTCCATATATGCATATATCTAATTTACATGTTTAATATTAATGTAGTAATCATACAGGAAACTAATTCTGATTTCACTTTTCGCATTAACTGTAAATAGGATAATAATATGACTTGCAATCAACTGTAGGTAATTACGATGTTGTGAATTTAGTTCATAGGTAAGTATTTATGAACGGTTACTTATCAACCTTTTGAAAATTTATCGATTTTATTATAATTTATTATTCTATTTTGGTGTCATCACAATTATGACTTTATATCTCGACTTAGGTGGACTCCCGTTTGCGAGCATTTTCCATAATTGTTTTTCTACGGATTCCTACCTATAGGTTACCAGTGTTATTTTATCTATTCTACACCGATTTAACTAATTCGTTATTGTTTTACGTTCATAAGTGAATTAGTTAGGATAAATTATTCAATGCTTTGCTATAGTCAATCGATAGTTCAAAAATGCGTTGAGGCCTTTTTCCTGTCGTGCGGGTTTGGTCATAGTGTCCGCATGTCATGCTCTCCGCAACGCGCTTGCATGTCGTACGCATAACATCAAAAGAATCTATGAAACGTTAGCACGCACGCTGGCGACACCCTGTGTAAAATCGTGTGACAGGAAACAGGCCCTTGGAATTCATATTGATTAAGACCAGTTCACACAGCATGTTGATACAACAAATAGTGTCGTTGGAACAGTTCGCAAATATAGAGTCATTTTTTTATATCACACCATGTGTCCTATAATTCCATTCATGGCCGGTTTCACACAACAAGACCCCTCAACGTAATGTATTGTGGCGTCAGAATTCGCTTGATTTATGTGGGCATTATCTGAGGGGGTCGTAGAATTATCTAAATGTGTTATTAGGGGATTTCCAATTACGGCTATTGTTCCGAAACTATTATTTCGACAATATGTACGGGCATTGGTTTCGTCCCCTAATTTCCCATGGTTATCGCACGAGCCAAGATCTGTGTAGTTCCTGTTTTAACTATCATCTTTTTGTATTTAAAACATTGTAATGATAAAGGGTCACTGTTGAACAAACAAAGGACTGATTTATAAAGTTCGTTATACTGTAAGTAGTAGAAAAATACATTAAAATATGATGAGTTGTTTCTCGTATTTGTATAATTAAAACTTCTGTTTAAAATCAACCATAACGTTTTGAAAATTAGGTGTCCATTAGTAACTCTAACTATGTAATCTCATAGATACTAACACAGTACGGACAATATCTTTTTTAAGTTAAATAACAACTAATAGTTTGAAATATTTCAAGTGTTCCTTTTCATATATTTGTTAAAGAGTTCATTGATATAGTGCAGTCAATGGATGCTACAGCACATTTACAACCGTTTATTTAAAAGCACATCTGTCCCTTAGTATTCTATTGGTGCATAATACCGACGTAAAGTATCAACCTATTTATAAAGTTAAGAACGCTCACGTATTGCATCTCTAGAGGATCTGACAATAGGGCCTAATCGAGTAGACATGGGCTTTGTGCCACCACTGGTGTTTCAATGCTGGGGGCGCTGTATAAGCTCTAATTAAATACATGATGCCTATTGATTTCATGACCGTCTACCCCTTGCCTCTATTTTGAACAATTAGTGCTACTTGTAAAATGTATGTTTAATATGATGTTACAAGTAGGTTTTTTTATTCTTTGATTTGAACATTTAAAAAAGAACTTATATTCATTTATTTTTTCAATATCTTGTACTGGGGAGATTAGATAAGTTATCTTTAATATATAATTCCATTGATCTTTCTCTTAGATTTACATACAAATAAATAGGTAAATTGAAAATATTAAAAAGATAAAACATTACAAACTAATATTCATATAGGTTTGCATAATCCCCGCATGGGTTGAATTTGTTTCGGGACAGTAAATATGTATAATATTCATTGATATAGTCGTAACTGGTTTGACGGGTTTGTTTACACGTGACCAATTGAGAGCCGTCCACCCTCTCTAGAGGTCAGAGGGAACTCTACTCCGACTGTCTAAATTTTACCATACATCACGGCATTACGAGCGAAACGATGTAAATGTCAAAATCTCTTAGATTTACCAGCGAGATCCAGATTAACGAGACACTGCCAGCTCTGAATCGATAAAAGCAACATATAATCCTTCCAAAACAGACCTCAAAGGTCAAGTTCCTTACAAAAACTGTACAAGATAATTACTGCGATAATGGCATCACTAATAAGAATCAGATCTAACTAGATACAAAGTTCTTTTCAATTTCCTCAATTCAAAGTGCCGCCATAAATAACGTTCTTTAGTAGCTTTTTAAGAAAATTTGTTACGTTCTTTTCTGCCCAATGATGGGACTACCATTGTGTCACTCTTTTGCTTTGCGAACTTAGTTGATACAACGCAGTGTTACTAGACGAATAGACAAAAACTTTATTATACCATCACGCCAAGTCCATAACAGGGTAGCCAGAACACACCTAATGTCCAATATTTCTATGTATATTACATAACTAAATTTAAAAGAAGCAGTAATAAACTATCATAGATGTCTTCGGTACCGAGTGTCGGCACTCAATTTAAGTTTTTATTTAATAGCACCAAGTAATTATGTACGGTGGGAGAAGTAGATGCGAGGCCGAATCTATTGAAATTTAGTCGAGGCGTAATAGATAGTTAGCGGAGTCACTTGTGGGATAGGTATTGTTTCCTTTGTGCTGCCAGAATCCGCTCGCTCGAGGTTTACGATCTATTAGCAGCAATTTATCATTACCGCTATTGTTACGCTAAATGCCGGGGATAAGTGCTACATAATGTTTACGTAGAAAATGTGCTTTCTTTATCGCGATATAGACAAAATAGGACAAAAGAACACGATTGACTCCGTGTTTGTGTGTCGTATTGTCTTCTCAGTGCCCAGTTATGACCATACGAAGCTTCAGGGTCTTTTGTTTACGACTTGGCCAATGTTCGTAATATCCCAGTATTCGATCAGTAGTCCAGCCACGATCTATGCCAAGATCCGCTAAAGGTAGAACACTGTCTTCATGTAGGCTGCGCTTCTTATTATTTCATTAAGGTTTTTAGTTTGTATGCCCTACGCAACTTCCATTCCCATATCTGGAAAACTTTGTCTCACCAAGGCGCCAGGCGCCAGGAGAGCTCATGCTGTAACATTTGAACAAAAAATTTCATCCAGGACCCCCAGACGCGAAAGCGTTTTGTGAGAACGCGAACGATTCAAACTTCAAAGCGTGGAAAATTGTTATAGTTTACACGTTCTACGGAATATGAACAGCTCTACCAAACATCTATCCAAACATAGCTGTGTAGCAGCAAAAATAAATGCAGTTATAGTGCCACCGTATTTAAATAAATCAATACTTATTTACACGATGTTTCGGAAATTAATTGACACTAAGTTTATTTTGAATATATGTAGAACATTTATTTTCGTTCGAACACGTTATGGTGGTGCATTACTTGGCGGTTCAGCCGTGTTAGTAAAGTAACGCGGTTTGCTTGTGGATCGCTCGATAGAAAGTAGCTTACCTCCTGTGCCACTTCATTCAGCCACGAACAGGTTACAACTCGCTAAGCTTCACTCACACAGAACCAAATGACGCAGCATCACACGATACCAATACAGTTCCAACTACTTTAGGGCTGCCGGTTCTGTTTAATGCAATTGAACGATATCTGTTGAACATTTATATCAAGAATGCACGTACATGTTTAATTCAATGTTAGTATTAATTCTTTTTATTTATTTTATAAGTAAAGTTATTCTTCATATTTTCCGTGTTTATTTACATTTTTTTAATACTTTTTACACTCAAAACGAACATTAATCGTTCAATATTAATACTCATATATTATTTATCATTAAATAAATCAAGTGTAAATTACCAACGTTAAAATTTATCTCTCGTTCAAGTCCGATAGGCAACCCTATTGTAGTTCTAGCTCACTCACACAAGGCTCTCACTCACACAACCGTTTCCGTAGTACAAGTGAACTTGCGGGTGCGCAGGTCAGCTCAGCGCATCATTTTTTTTCAATAAACTGGTTTTCGTAACAATAACAAAGGAGTGAGTCACCGCGATCTTTAATGAGGATTACAAGCAAAGCTTTTGCTGTCTATTTGTTACCACGAGGAAACTGAATCATGTGAAATGAAAATATGTCCCAATTGGTGTATGCTTTTTTTGTCATATTCGTTACACGAATACTTGTTTGAGATGTGCTTCTGCTTTTCATATAATAAGGCGTATGAAAACCTTAATTAATGCGTATTATTAATGTTAATTTCGAGTAGGTACACAAATAATAAAATGATTAAATGGGCTAACTTTGTTTTGCACGTTTTAATATCGGTTTAAAAGCTTTCTTTGTTGCGTGAAACGTAAGTAACAATATTTCACCCGAGGCTTATTAAATTACTTAGCTGTTACGTATTTGGGGGCACTGATTTATTGCATCTGAACACGTGTGCCTTTCCACGCGCATATATGTATGGGTTTCTTTGACAAGGGATGGTTTACCTGCTATACAAATGCGGCCGAAACCCGCCAGCCATGAATGTAAGACGTAAGTAGCGTTGCCAGACCTTCAATTTGTGGGACGATCACATATTTCTATGCTTTTGTATTTTTGAATGTAGTAGAATGCATTATATTTTTGTAAATAAATAACAGAAATATATTGTAGCGTTTTATGTCATAAATGCAATAACCTAAAACAATATTTGGGATAGCAATGTATGCACTTAACAACAATTCATTTACAGCCTAATTAAAAATGTACACCGAAACTGGCAACTCTACAGGCTATGAATGTACCGTGTAACAATAACCTAAATCAACACGAAATTCTCTATTGAAGTTGAGTTGCGCTGGTTGCAAGCTTGATTAGTTTGCGCCGTCTAACACTATCGCCTTGATAATTTAGCCTAATTGCACCTCGTCAGTTATTATTTATGCAGTTGTTTCTTGGAAATGAAATTCTTCTTCTAGTGAATTTTCAATTGAAAAGCTATAATGATCAAGCTCTGTTTTCTTAAGTTACAAAGTTCCTACTTTGCTAAGTTCCTGCTTTCAATCAACCAAAAGTTTTAGATACTTTTATTATTCACCCGTACACAGTAATTGACACTTATAAAGAGGAACAATACGCCATTAGCCCGTTGAAACATGAAACTGAGCAATTGTTTGTGCTAGTAATACTATACAGTTACGTTATTGCCATAACACAGCGCAATGGTAAGGTTTGCGCCAGTAAGATATAGTATTGCAAAACGCGAACTATTTGAAGGTTCATAGATTTAGAAACTTTGAACGAAAGCGATAAAATTTCGATTTCACAAGTGATTTTTGCTGTTGTTTTTAAAATTCTAACAACGTTGTTATTGTTATAAGTATACAATGAACAATATATCTCATGGGTATTTGCTATGTTCTATTTCAATTCCTGTATCATCGATAAGTTATCACACACATTTCACCCTTCAGGAATAAATAAACTTTAAGGTTTTTATTTACGAATTCTGTGCATTAAGAACTCCCGATATTCGAACTTCGTTCTCTTAAATCGCTATATCTTTGGTTCATTAATTAGGTGCTCAACTAACACCAGAAGGCATGCATGTTTAATTCATCTCTCAGGCATTCTTCTCTCAGATAAAAAAAATCGAAATTAAAGTGCGAACATAGCCTTTTAAGAGTGAACAGTATCTTTAAAGGATGTTCTGTTGACCAGGTACCCACTTTGTGTACAGGTGCACTCGATATACTCGTGCATTTTATTTCGAAAACCTTTGTGAATCACAATTCTGTCGGTTTTTGTGAATGTGCGCTATTGTGTATTCCCTGTAAGTCCGGAGATGTGACAATAGTTGCCTACCTGATATCAAAAAGGTTGTTATTTCGAACAATGCTCGAGTTATTTTACTATAGATAGTTGTGCGTATAAAAAACTGTTTCTCTTTTTTTTCGAAATAATTCCGTTACAAATCCGATCCATTCAAATACGGGGGCGCATTATGCAAGCATAGGTATGTACTTACCTATTGGCAATTTCAATTTAAAGCATGAGTGCTTGCTTTGATGACAAACTGCGTCACGAAAGTAGCTTTCCGCTTTCACGAAATTGGATCTATCGAGACTATGTAACTTCATTTTACTTTGACCCATTTCTTCATTCATTATAAACTTGATCCTCCAGGACGACTTTCTTAAACGCAATAAAACACGTTCATAACGCCATCCTTTTTACACTTATTTAGAGGACTCGTAATCAAGTGAGATGGAAGATCAACCCACACCTACAACTTGATTCGTGGGAAACGCTAAAACAAGGTTTCCGTCGTCCCTTTCGCTTTACCGCTGTTTGATTGGCCTTTGTTCTTCAATTGGTGCGTCCATATAATATTGGCTACACACATATAACGTAAACCTGTTTCTTGGTTTGATGAAAGTGTAATATCTGATAATTATGTAGTATGTTAAGCACATACGGCTATCCGATCTCATTCTAGGCTGAGCTAGTACTATGGAAACAGAACGCTCGTAATCATTATATATCATGACTAATTACATATATCTCTTATCACATACACTGTTACCTTGGCGGGAATCGATCCTACAACCTCGGCTCGGCAGGTCATTTGAATATTTTAATTACGTATTCGTTTGTCGAGTTTTGGTATTTGGAATTAATTTTTACAGACATCTACGAATCATCTCAAAATGTTATGTACACGGTTATTTAATTGTATTTTTCAGTTGGCGATTTTGTTTAATTAATGATGTAGCATTTGTGTACATATGATGTAATGTTAATTTTCTCAGACGATTTCGTAACGAGTGACTCGGTGAATAACTATGAATTAACCGGTGGAACGACCACGCGTCGCTTACCATAAGACACCTTCGCGCGTACCGTATGATAGTAATTAGGCTGTTTTATTACGCGTGTTCTATCTACAGTGATTGTTAAATATATAAATGGACACGCACACTTGCTAAGGATAATCACTGTAACTATGAGTAGTTCTTGAATTACTTCCGATAACGTACATTCGGTTAAACACCTGTTTTGTTCTTTTTTTTAATTCTGTGATTTCAGTATTAGGCCAATTTGTTTAAGGGCAGTTTAAGTAATGATGTTTAAAACAAGTTTATAGTGCTAACATTATTTTATATTTATGTATAAAACTGTTTGCTGGCTTGAGTTTCGAGAATAGGTCATTGCAATATATTATTATAATAAGTATTGACAAAATCGCACGCTAATAATGACCTTCCTCAAGTATTTATTAAGGCCATGTGTGTACTCGTATAGTTTAATTATTCGAGTCGCATTTTTGCAAATAACACTACGTATATGCATACTCTTAGTTGGATTTCTTAGTAGCTTCATCTTGCCATGCAATCCCAGTGTTTCAATAAACAATGCATGCGGTTCCGTTATAGCTAAATGAATTGAATGCATCGTAAACAATAGAAGTAGTGCGTGCATTACATTAATGTTTCTTCGACTATAACCTCTAAATACAGCTGGAGTGGAGAACATTTTACCTAGATTTATATCAGGTATTATCTAAGGTCCTAGAGTCCTAGACTATTATAATCTTCATAATATTTACAAAAGTTTTCTATAAAAAAGATATATGGGAAAAAAGTTAAGTCAGATTTATTAGTGAATACTTTAAATAAGTAGGTATATCGTTTGTCATATAAATATATGTTTGTGGAAGTATGTTATGTATAAACTCCTCATTTCGCTGCCTATCTGAAGTCAGAAACAAAAACTGTTTACAAGGTAAAGCCACGTGCGCACTAACCTAACTACGATACATCAAATGAGTAAGAGCTGCAAAGGCGAGTATAGACTGCTGCGTTTCTTGGATAACTAAACCGGTACTGAGGTCGACGCACGCCAGCCAGATGTGCACTTGCTCTTTGGCTTAGGAATATGAATACTGGATAGGCCTGAAAAAAAGTCGCCACAAATAGTTTGATTTAATTTAAAATTATTGCAAAATCAGAAATTGGATTCTTCAAATTATTTTACAATTTAAAATGCTGCGTTAATATGCACACTAAGAATATGTAATTTCTGTATGTAGTAATTGCTTGACTTAATTTGTAAAAAGTTGTTGTTGCAAACAACAATAACTTGATATCTCTGTTAATATTAATAACACATTTGACCATAAAACTGTATTTTCCGGCTCTGACATGAACCAATTGTATTGTTGTTAAATGATAATGAAGCTATTTCAGCGGAATCGATAACGTGACTTGTAATGATGAAAATAATTATGTAGGTCGTTAAATGACTTGTATAATGTACTCCGATAAATAATTATTTTAACCGCAGCAAATGTTCGATATACGAATATAATGAAATTTGTTATTTGTTTCTACTTGAACTATCATTAATGTATTTTATATCTAAAAGAAATAAGAAATTATTTTTCATATACATACATACCTACATTTATCCAAAAACTCTAAAACGTCTATGTATTTTTCAATCATTAAGCATTATTCCGTTATATCAAACGATTATTTTTGTTATTTTAAACTCGATAGAAGAATCTTTGAAAGGTGTATAGGTGTATTGTCGTATCTAGTCGAGATGGTGTATCGTTGTTTTCGCGAACATTTTGCGCAGTGATCCGTCACCTGAACGATAGTCGTGGCCAAACTGTCCCTTAGCCCGCATCCGATGTTTCAATGTCATTGAACTGTATTTTATAGCAATGCACCTACGACGACCCTACATACCGCCATATTGTGGACATTAGGATAATAGCTTGTAATAATAGAAGTCTGCGATAGTTAAATGCTTTACGTTTACAGTTATGAGACAAGTTGGAGTAATTTTTTTTATGCCCAACGAAAAAAAGGGGAATTACTTTTATTTCAAAAGCATAAGTAGAATCGTAATGAACATTTTAAAGTTGCATCGAAATCCGTTCCATAGAAATTTAGTGGCATTCTTTCACATATACAAATAATAATATGATATTATTTGTAGAGTTATCAAAGCGAATGTAGACGAATGTAGTGAATGTAGACGAAGTCTCTCAGGTTTGCAAGTACAGACGTTTTTGTCACTCGGTGCTTTCTGTCTACCACGTTAGGGACCAGACGTGATGTTATGTATGTAGAGTTATCAAAGCGACTTAGTTACTAGGGGTTACGCCACGAAGTAAGATATTTTTATTATACCTTTAAGATATGTTGAAACTGGAACATGCGAGTAAAAGAGTCATTTATCAACGAGTGATTATTTGATTTAGTTGTCTAAAAATACCAATGCCCTAGCTGTGACATACGTTTTGTAACAGTACCTATGTACGTTCGAAAATGCGGACGATCGGGCGTCGATTTTCAAAGAATCCAACGTAGCCACCCTGTTTGCTCGGCAAATGGCGTCTAAGTGTACCATCGTGAGACACTCCGTGAGAAAGCATCGCAGAGAATGCACTTATGACACTTTTCCCATTACCAGTAAGTAAGCGATACACGGTGAGCTATATCGCGTTTTGCGTTTTGGTGCAGGTTAACTTTCAAGTTGATGCTATCCTGTTTTTAAGTTTCGCCTTCTCAATATAACCTTCACCCTTTTATAATCCCCACCCTGGCCATTTTTATTGTTATGTTTATATGCGGAAACTTTGACATTAATAATCATCCAATGCCGTATTAAATTTCTCTACTAATACTCGTATAATAAAATTGAGGCATCTGTTTGCGATATCAAAATATCGACTTGTTACGAAAAGCATGAAAACCAATTCTTAAAATGTCTCCCGACTAATTACCGAAACTACCGGCAGATAAATGAGACATTGGCTACCTTAATTGATAAAATTTTATAGCCAATCATGAAACAGTATTCGACGCGAGTCATAGTCTAGTTTAATAATAATATTATATGTGTATTTACAAGTAAGTTATGATTCACGAATCAATTTTGTGTAATTAAGTTGCGTATTTTTAAGTCTGTTTCATCGCTCGCCTGATAATTCGTTGGCGGTGGAGCAAGTGTCTTCCGCAGGCCTTACAATAGCATACCGAAAAGTGAGAGCATTCAATCACGTTTAGGAATTGGGAAACCGGTGTTTCTCACACAAAATTGGCTCGCTGATTATTGTATGCGAACATAAGTGCCCCCCCGGGGTGGGGCCGATTGACCGTAATTTTTCAACTGTTCGCGTGTTGCTTTAACCGTCGAATCCGTAACATACATTTGATGAGAATTTAATTTAATATATACTAAAATGAAGTCTCATTTAAAACACGACAAGGCTACAAAGGATTTTGTCTGTAAAAGGGATATGATTATCGACGTTATCTCGGCACTCAAGCGTAAGAACGTGCTTATAGTCTCGTCACCGAATTTTTTATTCAATTTTTGCGTCGTAAGCGATATTTCTGATACGAGAGATGAATTCTCATTCATATTCTTGCTCGATCGTTATAACTTACTCTGAAATGGTAAAAGGTAACTATGAGTAAAATTGTCAACAATACCATTTGCGGTGGAGCAATTATGGCGGTAAAGCATTGCTACTGTGCCCACACTTGGTAACAGAAATGCCGGGACCAGGACAAAGGAAAATATATTACTAAGGTAATTAAATTGTGCTAGGTTTAATATATGGTATCTATTTGCTTTTAATTCACATCTATATAATATTATATTTTAATTCAAAAGGTAATGAAAATAATAATTTATATTTTAATCTCGTTTTTTGTCTTTCTCTTTTCTTAAGAATAAAATAATAATATCTGTTGAATGGGTGAAAGTAGTGGATTATTGTGTTGAAATACTGAAAATCTATTACATGGCACTACTGGGTACAAACTCGTCTCGGCAACAGGAGTAGGTCAACAACGTACCGCATATGACTCGTACAGTTGCTTTTGTATCATTTTTAAGATTTTTACGATGATATCACTCGTGCTCGACTGCTATACAAACCCAGGTTACAATAAAGTGTAAATAAATAAATCATAGTCAGTTATTCAACCACTCGGACAAAGTAACGAGACCAGAATGATGATGTCAGATGAAAAAAGACGTTCAGTTAGCTTCAGGTCCTTTTAAATTGTGGCCGCGCAGAGTAATACGGGCCTCTTGGCATTGCTACGAGGCAGCGGGTCTACTACAGAGCTACAGACACGAGTTCTATAGTTTCGATCAAACTTTCGAGCATTTCTTAACTATGTCACATACGGGTGTCCCTTCGACCGAACAATAAACACTTTTTCATTCTTTCTTTGTATTCAACCATTCGGAAGAAAACCGTACTCTCGATGACTGAGCCCTTTCGGACGAAACATTACCAACAAGTGTAAGGTACATTTTTATGTTTCGAGTAACTTAGGAATCGGAATTTGTTTACGTATTTAGGGAGTAGTACCTCAGCTGAGCCAACTCTTATATTTATTATCAATACAAGCAACAATGTCAACACAAATGGCCAACAACCATTAGCTATGAATTACACTTTCACGCTCATAGTTCGATACGAAAACCGGATATCCGGGTTATAAACGCAACATGACATCGGCAATTTTATTATTTGTTAACGTTATCGGACGCTTTTAGATTTATTATCGTATGAGCCAGGCGATATTGTGATCTCTTTTATATGTTTAATACATTGTAATTTTATTTTTAATTTTTTTTATTGTGTAATAAATAGGCTTGCTTTTGACTGCGAGCTGATCTGATCGTAAGTGAGGTGCAGTCTAAGATGAAGCACGCTTGCCTAGAAAGTGCCTATTCACTTTTGTTTTGAATAATCCCAAGTTGTACGATTCATGAAATATAGACGCCGGTAGGGAGTTATATAAGTAAACCACATTTGAGATGGCAGAACTCTGGGTCAGGACATTCCTATAGAAGACGCTAATGCCAAGATATTGTGCCGCTAAGGAATGCTTGAATATGTCTTGATATTCTGGGTACCTTAAAATAAAGTCTGCAATATAGGCTTTTGAAGGTGTCCAATTTTATAATAATTTAATCTAAGTATCTCTACTTTTACAAATATTGAATAACTTCATTTTTTATTTGTTACAGGTATGTACATGATAGAGACGCGAAAAGGGTAAGACTATACATAACTTTTAGGCGACGAAGAGATTAATCACGAAATTGTAACACAGCGGTTTGGCTCAAAGGCTATAATAACAAAACAGCTGCTGGCACACATTTTCGCTGTAAACATAGCCAAGGCCGTTTTAAAGGCCTCCAACTTGGCTGAGAAATACGTGCGAGGTCGGAGATAGTGTAGTACTATTTTTGGTTATATACTGACAACGCCTATTCTTTCATAGTAAAAATTGCATGTACACAGTACCTACAAAAATACATTCCGAACAGTACAATTTATAGGTAAGTGTAGTACAAAGTGTTCTCCGAATAATATCCAAAGTTACATTTTATAACCACCACCATAACATACAACCACGTCAAAACTGATTGATACTTTAGCAGTAGTTGCCTCACGTATGGAACGTGAATGTATTTCTACCTAGAAACAAAACTGCGGTGGACTAATTTTGGCAAAGGTGTGGGTGTTGTTGGACGTATGAATGCAGAGTATTCTTAAGTCCCGTCACACTAAAATGTGTCACACAAAGGTGAAGTAAACTGCAACCTACTTCCTTTAATTAAAGGTGTCTCGAAGTCACTGTATCTAATTTTAATTTATTTTAGGCAATTATCATAGTTGCTGTGACATAAAAACATCGATTTATTTACGAAACTTTGTAGTCTTGAAGCTTAGTGGCTATTAATTTGCTTTAATTCAAAAACATCGTTGCTTTTATTATCGTAGACAAAAGAATGTACGAGTAATTTTAAAACATTGTCTTTGTTCTAAGAATCTATTTATTAAAAAGAATCCTGCTTAATAAGCCTTTGAAGCTACTGCTTAAGTTTATCAACGCTGTTAGTCTAGGCATTGATAAATTAGATAGTCAGGCCAACTCTTCTTATAAAAATACTTGGATAAATAAAACTGGCTAACCTCTTATGTGTACAAATATATTTGTTTTTCTTGTGGTCGCTACTTTTATAGATTTTGAACATGTAACATCCTTTTTTAAATTATAGCATAAAAAATACAACAGTTCCTTTACAATTACAGTAACTAGGATAGTTATATAGCATTAGGTATGTAAGTACATAAAAATTTGGAGTTGATTAAATTTAGCTTTCCATGGTATTGTGATTACGCTGAGGAGGAATACAGAATGGCAGCGAATTTTACTCATAGATACTGACTTATATGCCCTACATGAAGTCAAAAGACCCTTCGTGTTAACCAGTCCGCGATATCATCAAGCGCAGTAGTTTGAAGTTCTTATCATAGTTATTACTACGTGTTATGTACAGTCAATCTAATATTGCAAATCCGGAAATAAACAACATTTACATAGGCAACATTGTCACAAGCGAACCAATTGTACAACATTAATAATATTTCAATTAGTTTTGTAGCAATACCAATTAATTACAAAGCGACGGTAAGAAAACTTTAGCATACTGTTTTAATTACCGAGCCGGCTGTGCATAGTAATCAATTTACATTATTACAGCACGGTTGCTATGGAACGTGATATTATAACTCGAAGGTGCGTTTATACGAGTGCCGAATTTTAGCATCAAATCGGATTTTTTATTGCCCTATCTTTACTCGATGGTTCACGATTGAAAATGTGACTTGGCGTCCGAAAGGAGATCTATCCACTCGATACGGTCTTCCGCTATTTCTCGCTAGTTTGTGGCTTGGAGTTATTGTTGACATTTTATTTAATAATTCAAAATGACTAGACTAGCAGCCTATAAGATACAGGGAACAAAATTCTTAAGTACAAAACCTTGGCGACAAATATTTAAACATATGTATTATTTTACTATAAATGCACCCTTATGAGGAAATTAACGCAATACAAGGTAAATAAACGCGTGAACGTATTTATGCACAATATAAGAATTTACAAAACAAATGTATCATACTTATGTTTATATTAACATAATCAATGAGCCTTAGTTCTGCCATTATTTCGAATGTTTGGAATATACCCAATTTGGTTGAAGAAAGCGGGATTAACGATCCATCTTCTTACGTAACAAAAAGCGTTTCGTTTACCATCGCAAAAAGAATAAAGCATACTACACCGAGAGCTCAATGTAAATAACGCTGTTGTCTTTGGTCTCTTCGATGAGAGTTTTAGTTGAGATTCGATAGTAGTAACATAGGTTAAAAGTCACACTTATACACAAACTTAATATGAACTCCTAATCAAATAACTATTGTGTTAATTTCGGTAAAAATTTTCAATCACGTGTTTTACTGTCGTTTTAAGTATGTCTATTCATATCATAGCCCATGACAGATTTGATAGATACGGCCTTGGTTTTCTCAGAAGAAATAAAGTAAAGCTTGGTGACAGACAAGTAAACCTCGCGGGATCGGATTTCGTAAAAAAAAAAAGCACCCCTCGTCATAGACGTAATCGCTGCTTCTCATATTAAAATACAAACTGCCTTTTAAGCTGTCTTAGATTTGTTTTAGCAAAACTTATTTAACAAAGTCAAATGAAAGCGGCGCCGTTAAAACATTGGCAAACGTTGTTTTAAGATATCTATGGATATAAATATAGTTTAAATTTGGAACATAGACAACGGTTGTGACGTAAACAACTTTCGAGTTTACGACACCGGATTTCGAATTTTAAAAAATAAATAAACCTCGCTACACCGATCTAATCGCGGGTTTTCAGATTAAAATATAAACTGCCCTCTAGACAGCTTTAGATACGTTTCGAGAACAAATCTTATTTAGCAAGTTTAATGAAACCGACGCTTTCAAAACATTTGGAAGATTATTTTTGGATAAAGTCCTCTCGTATGAGCAGCATAAAGCCGTTTCTCAATGAGACGCGACAGACAGGCCCAGTCACGTACGGGTTGACGGTTTATTCCACTTTCCAGTTTTCATCCTGTGAATAATAAATAACAAAAGACATTTGAGCTCAACTCTATCTTACGACGTGCACTTGGTCATAATATGTTTTTGAAAAGCACGAGCTATATATGTACATACGACAAACTTTCTGATCGAGTTGCAATTATGCTTAGTGCCACGATATGTTTGATATGATTGTCGCGATACATATAAAATTTTGTTCTGGTGTATCAAAGGTAACCTACAGTAAAGAGGGACGTAACGCAAGGCTAATAGATGTTTTAGTTATAATGCGATTATTATAATCTATAATACTGACACTGCATTGTAGTAAATACGTTTATCAGCTGTACTAAATACAGTCCCTAATATTCCGTTCTAACAAAACATCACGCAACCAAAACAGAATCACGATGAATTTGAAGAACAGAAAAAAAAATCCTTTTTTCAGCGATAAAACTTTCCCATCCCAAATCAGTTAGTGTGAGTACGGTACAAAAAGCCCTCAATGTGTGTCATTAAAGCAATCCGGGCGCGTTAGGGGCCTTCGATGTGTGCCCGGGGGCTCCAATTACTTTACTACCTGAGGCACTAGCCGATATCTATCGGCCCATCAATTGAACAAACCTTCGAGAAACAATCGTTTCTCGGTTCAAGCGTTTATTGGGAAAATGGAACTAATAATAGTGTTTATGAGAATAGTTATGTTCCTCTAATGTAATATTTTCTACGCGTCTGTACACGACATATTGTTTCCACGTATTATTAACAGGTATAAATGCTTGCTTGCGCTATAGTTGGATTGTAGTTGTTTACTAAGGAAGTTGTAATTCACTGTCATGGGTTTAATGGCAGAAGATATCTAATCTAGCAGTTTGGCTTTAATTACCGATTTTCAAAAAGTTGGTTTCAAAGAGTTTTTGGCTTGTGAACCTGAACATTTGTGTTTATATGAATGTATAGATAATCTTAAGCTCGCAGTCTGTTGCTTACTATTGAACCTTTTGAAATATATATGCAAATGTTGTATATCTCAATTGTAAAGTATTCTGCTGTAGCATGGGCCAAACGTTACTTCTTTGACGTTAAGTCAATATTTGAGTATTTTGTTACAAATCTACATCTGGCCTAACCAGGTAGTAAGTAGTCCCCATCGCGCATGAATATTGGCAATACTAGAGCCACTGGTACTTGCATATTTATAAGCTTATCGCGAGTAGTCGTTAAATACAGTGTTCCGCGATGTTATATGTTTAAAATCATTGGAGCTACTGTGTTGTTGGTCTAAAGTCGTTTTGCGTCTTTATTTCAAAAGCCCACCCTGTAATTAAATGCAAATTTGAGTAACCATTCGCTCTGTTATCTCTGTGATCATTCGAAAACTAACGCGTCAATTATAATTAGTTCAACCACACGCTTTATTTTAATGTTAGTACAGCATTAAACTGTTAATTAATGTTTGTAGTATCCTCTGTCGGTTTTATCGCCGTATTTATTTTTGTTGTGGTTTGACTACGTTGTTATTGGTACATACCATAATATAGGTACTTAAGCTTTTCTAATAAGCGCTTAGGACCACGAGTTAATAGAACCTAGAACGCCCTGGTAACGATGATGATTTTCTATCAAAAACGTTTCATCCACAACGCCTGGTTATTATTTAGTACGAAAAAAGAAATCACTTGTAATTATGACATTACTTTCCAATCTCTCTGCATTGAGTAAAGTAAATAATCTAACAATCATCTATATTTACCACAAATATACTAATGTAGAGATTGAGACAGAATTGCTTAACCTGACCTATCATTTCCGATATCTCAAGCTTACGAACACTGACCCCAACAATGCTTTTATAGATTGTAAATTCTCAACACACTCTCTATAACATTATGTAGTTGGAGAAAATGGTTACTTCGCTTCCAGTTTGTCTGTTAGTATTACATATAAGGAACCCGCTAGTCTTTTGTGTAGGCCATTCCGAAGGGAGTTCAACACAAAGGTATTTAATTGATCTTGCCACAATATACCAACCTTCGTTATACTTATATGTCGACTTCCTTGACTAGCAGTCGCATGAAATCTATAATTGTCACTGAGCATGAAGAAAAGCTAATTAATGTTGGTGAAACAATACAACAACAATTTTATTGATATAATACTTTCTTATATTTTTTCGTGTATTTACTGTTATGGTGCGACCATCTTTGCTAACCTGTGTCAATATAACGTTTTATCTGAAACGTATATTTGAAGTAAATGTATTTTTCGAACGGGTTACAAAAATTGTATAAGCGAATGATAATTCTCAGCTAGATAATATAAAAGGTACGTAAAAGCTGCAGCTTGAGTGGCTATTTGAGTTACAGTATTATACCATCGGGGTTCCTACGATCGTTTGTCTCTGTCCGACACGACAGATATTTCCTTGATGTAACTATTCGAGACACTTCTTATACATATTTGAGAGCGACGGTGAATATTTTACTCGTCAACGTAAACGGTGGAGGTCCCGGGCGTCGGGCGGCGGGCACTTGGCTTGTGGTGTGTACGGACTCTTGTACTGTTGTGTAACTCATTGTATAACTAACGAACATATTTGCGCGAACACAATTGCTATATTTGGCGTTACGAACACTAACATTATTTGCATGCGCTGACTGCCTAATGTATTGTACCCTTTCCTGTCTTATACAAACAATTTATTTTAATGTGGACCAGCTATGAAATTTTCATACAAATTTGTATGAACACTGTCAATTGTTACCATACAGGTGTAGTTTTCAGAATATAATTTCGGTACATTAATTATCTGTGATCTTTAAACTATCAATTTATAACAAAACATAGGTTATGGGTCTTTATATCGTTCTGTTTAGAATTTCGTAGGTAATAAGAAAGAAAATTGTGATTGCTTTAGCTGATTTTTCTCTCAGCTTATTCTCCAGCGCACTAGTCTGTGCACACCATAAACGGCGTCTTAGTAAATCCTGCGAGATCCAATTTTCTCCAGTCGACAGCTATGTTACGCCTACGAAACTAAGATTGCACCCTACACGTTTTATGACTCTTGATTTTCGTGTACATTCGTGCTATTTTGGTGAAAACAAGAGTAATTCCACTTGATGCAGCGCCGACGTTGAATACAAACAGCTGAGAAAGTTTTCGTATTTACTATTTGTGAAAGTAATTTCGTTTTCATATTGGTTTTAAATCATCCGAAAATAACAATTTTATTTCGAAAGCTGGTCATTGGATTCTAGTTATTTGAAAATGAAATATTATTGCTATGATGGGCTGCATATTTATGAATATAAAATATTACTTCTTATTGTCTACATTAATGAATTTCTTAATGTGGTGAAGTTACATACACAAAACACAAAATTTGAGACAGACGTTGGAAAGGATTTGCTAGAGATTCTAATTATATTGCTATCTTAGGATTTATATTAGGTAATAAAAGGCAACCGTGTTATTGATAATAGACAACGGTAATCTTGACGCAGAATGGAAGCGAAAAACATGTTATTCATAATTCCTCCGATATTGAAAAAAATAGAATGAATATGGAGACCAATATTTCCCTTTGTTTACTCATTTTAGTACATTAAAAAAAAACCGGCATTTGATCATACTGTCGGAAGCAGCGTTCATTGTTAGCATTGCATCAAACGATGGGGCCGGAGTGATTGAAATTTAACTTTTATATTTTTTTGTTGGTAAACGTACAATCTTTCGCTGTTCGTATAACGAGATGTAAGATAAATCGGATTTATTATGGCCGTAAACGCGTTATTGGCTGTAAAAATTGCATGTGATAGCCGTTACTGTTTTATGTACGTCAGAGGGAAGGAAATTATCTATAATTCGATCTGCAAATACTCTATGTTTTTGTGGATCGTATACACACACACACACACACACACACACACACACATGAGCTGTGCTGAAGACATCATCGCGTTGGTAGGCATTAGCAGGGCGTGTGGGGAGTACGGGTCTTACGGAGTCCATCTCTACGCGAACAGATAGATGACTGCCTTCTAGTTTGTTACCCCTGTCCCAGCTAGATAACGATTGGATGATACAATATATTACGTATTTGCGAATGTCATACTGTGAAACGTGTCACGGTCGGAAAACATTTATTTTCATACATATCTTTTATACCGTTTAAGAGTTACCTCCGAAAAACATTAGATATAATGCTGTAGTCCTATTTGGCGTTGTTTACAGATGTCCATGGGCGGCAGCGGACAATTGTGTCTGCTGCTTGCTCGTTTGCTAATCTTTTCATATAACAACTCTGTACATTGAAATATAAACATAATTTGACAGATGTTTCTCCCCTTTGTAAATAAGCCTCATTATTGTATTGTTGGGAATGGTTTACAAAAAGCGGTGACTGCTGTTTACAAGGTATCCGGTTGCGTTGTATAGACTCCATTACGTAGGCAAATATTACAGTGATTACCAGCTGTGGTCATTGAACTACCATTTTCGAAGTTCCGTTGAATCATACTATATTTAAATTGATCGTCGTAATGCAAGATACACGTTAAATCAATTTAATTTAATTAATGAATTAGGGAACAGTACTTATCAGGAAATATAGAACTTGTACTAAATGAGATGTTACCGTACAATTTTCATGCGTGCTAAATTCTACTGCAAACAATTGATGACAGTCGATCCCTGAATATTAAGTTATCAAAATTATATTATAAATCAAATATCTTTTTGACACGCTTTCATTATCTTCGGTCGTATTTACTTTGACAGAACTCTAAACTGGAGTTAATTGAGTTGATCAATTCTATTTGTAACACTCTGTCTTCCCCTCGAAGGAAGTTATAATTAGCATGAGATGAATATAGTCTTCTGTGTCACATTTGTTGAATAGGTTCACAGGCTACAGTGATTATGTTGTATGGGCTGCAAATTGGATTACCAATTCGCTTATTTACATCACGGGAAGTCGGTCGCCACCTTTACGTGTTAAGTTACAACACCAGCAGCTGCTATCGTCGGAAGCCATGCGTTCATTGTTGGCACGCTCTACGCCATATTAAATATCGCACATCACGAGAATAATGTATTCAATGGTTTCCTCCAATCTCGCGCTTGTTAACATTGGGGAATCGTATTTAACTCGTTAGTTTACGTGCGATATGTAAACAACATCAATCATTCATACAGTATTCAATTGCTATATAATGTATGTATATCTTCGTGATGTAAAATATTTAAATACTTGTTGTTGTTGTACTTTTGTTTTGTCTAACTCGGGTTTTTTATTATAGAGATAACTGACTATTAATTAACGTTTTCATTCGCGCTATATTCAAGATCCAATTACAATGAGCAATATCAAGATTGCATGTTGTAAAACGCCTACTGCATTTGTATAAGAAGCTTTAATGTTTCTCTAGAAAACAATTAGTGACAGTAATATAACGTGGCCGACGTAGGCGCTGTAATAATAACATTAAGGAGTGAAAGGCAAACCGCTACCCACGGCGCGGTGCTGACTCCAGAGGTGTATCATTCGTCGGCAAAACGAGCGTCGCGGGTTTCATTATGTTTAATTTAAAAAACCGTACCGTTTATTTACCGTACTGTTTTAATATACTAAATACTAATTAATAGTAACAATAAGTAGTTAAAGTTGATTTTATTCTTATTATACATTGGTGCTTACATGACGCGAGCGATTTGTCTTGGGTGGGATAAGTCAGTATTATGTATTTTTAAGCTACAATTTTTGATTAGCAAACGCTGAAAGTACGAGTATAACAGCGAAACTAGAGCAAACATCATTTTAGTTTGTTTTAATACAAAGGCGAGCTAGAACCTGTATAACCACAGGTAATATAGTTGTATATAAACTACTCTTAAACCTTTGTCTTTTAACATCTAACAACGAGGCTTACTTTCTTCGATGCCCATATAAACTGAAAGAATGGTCTAGAAGAAACAATTGCCCTCTAGCGGCTAGATACGTGAACTGTCCGCAAGTAAAAGCAAGACAAACACTCCAGAGTTTTTGATATGTAGTACCAAAGTTTTACAGCAGTAAAGATTATTTTAAATAATGCTACAATAATTTATTTTTAGTGTTACAAGTATGTAACAATTATACCAGACAGTAGTTACGTTCCTATACATAATACACGAAACTGTAAAGAAGTACTCATATTTTAAAACCTCATTGCGCTAACGATGTGAAACTAGATTTTTTCTCAATAAAACTCACTCGGTGGACTTCCTCTGCGCTGTGGACTTCCTCCGGGATCTCTATACGGAACGCACTGGTGTCCTCCAGGAATTCTCTCAGGATATAATCCCTTAATGACGCATACTTTTACTACACGGACTTATTTCCTTACATAGCTTTATGGGACATAACATAAGAAATGTCATTCACGAAACTATCCAAAAAAAATTCGGGCATTTGAAATGATTTGTTAGTTCTGTCCAAATCCGCACAATACGCCGTACTTTTATAACTCGCTCCGTAAGTCAAAAGTATTTCGACGAACATTGCAATAGGGGAACTTTTAGCGGAAAATACGAGCCAAGTTTCTTCTTTTACCTTGGCCGGTAAAAAATCTCAGCCGTTCCCGGCGGGCGGCCGTGCCCAGACACGATAAAATTTACATGTTTCGCTTTCAGCCTATATTTTATTTTAAAAGGGTGGAATAAGACGGCATTACGCAAAAGGAATATTCAATTAGAAACAGCTTTTAGATTTATGCAATAGAAGGCGCTATTGAACTCATTTCGTTGTACACAGATTTTCTAGAACTTTCTCTTTTTTTGCAGAACGTCGGATACCATTGAGAAATGTTCGCGATATATATAATAGGGCACAGAAAAATAAATACACTAAACTAATTATTTTATTCAAAACATTAAGAAATTGAGTCATCTTGAAAATCAAGATGTTGTCAGCATTTCCTCGCTGTAGAGAAATAAAGATATGCAGCGCATGGAAGTCGCTTGCCATGAAACCTTAATATTCTGTCAGATTCCATGAATATTTTCAAAAATTGTCATAAACCTAACCGTTCTCTTACATTCCATGGCTGACATTTTATTTTGACCAAAATTCTAATAACACTTAAGCTAAATTGGCGGGTGGTCGCTCTGTTTTGATGCCTTCGCCCGAACGTTGAACGGTGGACCTGTTAAATCTTTTATCGGCCGTTAAGGGTCGGCGAGAGATAGCTTCATTAAAATTTCACCTTGCCGCAATCCTTGGAAATTATCCTCCTTGTCGCGTCAAATGTTTGGGGCTTTAAACCTAATTGATTAATTTAAAAACGGGGGATGTAAGTCATGTCCAGTTGTTTTAATTAAATTCTTTAGGAGCAACAATTCACGTCTATTCAAACTTTCCTTTCCTTTACTTCATCGGATCGAAACTTGCTTGCTGTTTGGTTTACAGTCAGTCATCAGTCAAATTAATGTCATTCCAATCGTATTTTCTTTTTTTACTGCACAATGAGTCGAGAATCCGTGTAGTAGGTATTTAGATATTGTGTAGGTAAAAAGCTTTTAGTACTCAACAAGTTAGGAAAAAAACGCTAAATGCGGTAACTAGGTATAGTTACCTACTTGAAATTAAATATACATTTACATCTAGCCAGCCTTAAAAAGGGCTCGAAAGATGTGAGAGCGATTATTAGTTTTTTTTTTAATTCTTACAATGCTGGCTTTCCCCATTGCTTAAGAGTAATCTTAGCGGCCGTGAAAAATCCAATTACGGAAATGGGGTTTTAGCCAGAATTTCAGCCAAGTCCCTTCTTCAAGTTACAACTTGAGATCCAACGTTTGCAGTAAAATAAAAAATATGATCTAAATAATACAATAATATAATACAGCTTAAATACAAAAGTACTCTAGCAAGAGCAGCAATGTTCTATTTAGAAAATATTTATTTTATTTCAACAAACCACTTTGTCGTAATAGGGGTGCAGCTACGTGACAGAAAAAATAAACAGTCTGGAAATAGTGCTGTAGAAAGGACTGAAATAATATAGGCGACGTAATGTACCTTGCTTGAAACTAAAATATAGTCTATGGAGTGACGACCGGGTGTTGAAAAATTGAGAGTGAGTGCGCTTGTAATTTATTATGCCGTAAAAGTGACGGCAAATTATGTTTATCAAGATCCAACAACTGGTCGTCGCCGAACCTTTTGTTTTTAATTTTGTTTGATGGCTGTTCTTTACTTTTACATACCACTCTGCGGGGCACAACTTCATTCTATACCATGCCGCAAGTTATATTACTAATTTTATAGCTGTCTCACATAGTATAGCATGGTATTCTTTTCTCAATTAAGGTTCTTTTAAATGTTATTCTCAACATTAATCCAGTGCCGCAACCGTACCGTAATACCTCCTCCTCACAAATAACATCAATCCGATTAACACTATAAGGTAAAAATCGGTAAACTGCGCCGAAGATCTTAAGGTCCCCAAAACCATCTGATAAACAGTTTGCACAGGAGCAGCGTGGACGAATATCCTTCAGACTCCATTTGCAGTAAACTAATAATACAAGTAATAAGTCTGCGAATACTAAATTTGTAATACCGAACTAAATGTTAGTTCAACAAAATTATTTATCCTTAAAATCTCTGCGCTATAAATATGAGAGATGATGACAAGACGTTTTATTTATTCAGTCTAGTTTATTAGAAACAGATGTGGCTCACTGTAGCGACTGTTAAAATAAGTGGAATTTATTGAGAGCCTTTGATGTTCACGAGAGCAAATTCCCCCTACTTTATTTTAAATCCACTTTCTCGGGCCTTTTCTCGCTTCGATTTCTTTTTACTTCTTTGGCACCTTCGTATTCCCATACAAGAAAATCTCATAACATAGTAACAAGCGTGATTTTTTATATTCATTTCTTCTGTCTTTCTTTATAAGGCATTTGAAAATTAGTTTAGATTTGAGTTCCAAACATAAATAGGTTCTTCGTCGACAAAAATACCTCGAGTTAAAATAAGACAGCCAGCACTTAGACGGGTATGTGTATATCAACGTGAGGAAGATTTATTCTAATGACATCCGTGAACTAGGGAACTGGTGTATAAATCGTCGAGTTGATCTCTTAGTATAAATATTATGAGACGGGGTACAAACACGTCGAGAGCGTATGGTACAGAGTATAAACAAATTATCAACGACGCTTCAAGAACTTCTGATCGTATGTTTGCTTATTCCTTGTTTGTTCCGAAATTATTGAAATTAGCCGAGCCACACTCAATGTAACTTAAGCGATCGTTAAATAGGTTAAACATATACACAACCATAAACGTAAACATTGAATGTAAAGTTGCTATAGTACGAAGCTTAATGTTTTATTGATACTGACTCAGCAGGGATGATATAGAATACACCATCTACTGATAAATAGCAAAAATAATTGACAATGTGTCTTTCAACGTAATAACATAGTACTTAACCATAGTAGATAGAAGTATTCAGATCGTGTTATTGTTCATGACGTTATTCAAGTTTGTATTTTAAGCTCTAGATGTCCTTTTGTTATGAAATGCTTTAGCAGGGATCAAACGATTTCTATTTTTAATCTAAAAAGGTCTAGATGAAACTATTTCAATACAATTTATTTATAGCTAAGCCAACACTTTGTCTTTGAGTGCATTACGACACGAAGTCCCATTTTACGACAAAAATAACGCCATTAATTTGTGTGACGTAATTGGGTCGCTAGAGAGTTCATTAAACCGAGTGAAATATCACATCCTTTGCTTCTAACGAATTGGGCTACGGTTTTCCAATATTTTTAATCGAACAGATTGGCCAAATTGAAAGGTCACTAAATTTCATAAGTGTAATTTAAAGGGTTTATAGCGTTATAAATTTCAGCATCCATGTAGGTACATACTAACCTTTTTGATTTTCAGTTATGTTATTACTCAGTAATAGGTAATTATAATGTTAGTTTATTTATATTAGCATGCATTGATAACAGAACTGCGGGAATGTTAGTAAAATTAGTCCAATTAACAATTTTAAAAAAAATCTTCAATGATATATTTCAATATATGGCGTTTAAAAATTCTATTCCTCGAATTCATCATTATTTTATTGGGCATTTTTCCTGCCTCTGTTGTACTTGGACCTGCTTCCAATCTAGAAGAGATATACCGAAAGTGCGACAGACTTTACAAGCTTGAGAAATATTATGACGAACTCTTAAGCCAACGTTATAGCTAGTAATATTTAATCCTACAAACGCACGTGATTTCGTAGCTAATGATACGTGCCACGGTTTTAACCCGGGACTCTTGGTATTGGAAGCTGATCTGACGAGTAATTACGAGACAATAGCTGATTGTAAGTTTTCATTGAATTAAATCTGACCAATTATGCACACTATTATGATGCAGTATGTAGTAGTGTGTACGGAAAGCGGTTACAGTAACTGGTCCTTACATATATTACCATGCTATGAAACCATTGCAATCTTACTCTAAAATCCTAATCTGATCTAATTCTAAACTCACATTTTGTAAGTAAACGCCTTTTAACCGTTTATTCGACCTCTTTATTAAGGTCATTTTAATATAAATTTTATGGTATGCAAATAATTCATATTACGATATATTTTTGGGAGGCGACCACACCGAAGCGGTGACGAACACGTGGTTTTAATGGGTGCACTCTAATGCAGAGATGCTCTATTTCCCCTTTATGCCACTACATTGGGCTAAGTACCTCGGGAAACTGGGATGAGTGGAGGTACGTTACGTGGAAACGACATTTACTTGATGAGAGGTGAGTTTAGAGCTGAGGTTTTCCCTCCTTTGGCTTTTAAGTTTATTTAAATCTTAAATAAGATACGACGGGAGACCATTTTCGTAAAGGTATTGTATAGATATTAATATACTCGTATAACAAGCATTGTGCTCAAATTTTCCTTTATTAATGTATGTTTAAGAACTTGCAATAAGCAAATATGCGTCCATTTTAAATATATAATATTCCTTCAAAAGATTTCATTTACATGGCCATATATTGAGTTCAACAAGATAACAATAAAAATTTTGTTAATCATTACATAACGATCAACACAACTAATCTAATTTGCGATCTCTCATCGTTTCAAGGTCGGACGTATAAGTATAATACATCTCCAAGGAGTTGACTGTTCTCTGAATTTAGTAAACATTTTCAATCTAAACTGTAAATATGTATGTATAAGCGTATAAAGGAGGTAAACTACTTAAAGATCTTGCTTTCTGCGTTTAGTTTCGCTTGACTTAAGTAACTTGTTATATACCCGACGGAAAGTGTCTATTTCACCTGACACGTGTTTCGCTGAAAAAGTTCAACACGACTGGTGTACGGTCTGCGTAGGTTGAGTGAAAAAAAATATAAAGTGTGGCCGAAACTAATCTAGTCCCACGACCCGGCACCACGCTCCTCGGAACTCGGAATGGTACGCATTTTAATCAGGCATTCCCGATGTTTTCTTTTTTTTTTATAAAACGCCGTGTTGGTGCGGGAAGAACGTTCCTTTAAATTTTTTCGTCGGCAAGATATATTGATGGTTCCGAGCTCACCGCAATAATCAGGTAGAGAGCCCCGTTCAATAGTGAATATTCATTAATTCTTTTGCTCTGTTTGGTCTGTACCATTTTTTGTTTTTGTAATTCTTATACGCATTCATGGAATAACTTTAATGCGTTGTTTTAACGTATGAAAATTGGTTTATTTATATCAATTAAAATTAGCTACAAATGCAGAATAGTACAGACATGCTGTGTACAGCTGGTGTTGACCTTATTACTAATGTTTCATTATGAACACGAGTTACGAAACAAAGCGTTCAAATTGAATTTAAAACAAAATGAAACTCGAATTTGTACGAAATAGACAATCTTAAACGCTTATTAAGATGTCGTAATAACTTACACTCGCGGCGGGATTGTCTGCATCAAATTATGCCGACAAAGCCGCGATGATAATAATGATCTTTCGGCCATCGTACAACGCTTATCTTAAACTACGCTTCATTGCCTCCATTGCAGTGGAGCGCTCACAATAGCCGCTATGGTAGGGTTTCAACGATTTTCTTTGCATCAGGATAATATCGAGGAAGTAAAATCTTTCCATTTATTTTAATTGATAACGTCTCTTTAAGTTCTTTGGTACTCGTTATCTAATAGATTTCATAATACAGCTTGAACGTTTGTCCGTTAATAAATACAGTATGATGGCATAGTAGAGAATATCTCGATGAAAATACATATTTAATTTAACTGCATCGCTAAACCTCGCAGTTTATCCATATACTCGAAATATCGCGGTACGTAACACGAAATGCGTGGAAACCCTGCCGTAGCTAATGATAACTTGCCTATTGAAGCGGGACTGTTCACAGTTATACCAGATTTGATAATTTGTTATACAGCAAGCGAACTCAATGAATAGATAACATTTCCTTAATAAGTCGTTTAGTAGAATATCACTATCGCGGAGAAAGCGAAAGGAATTTCTGAGAGCACGTATCGAGATAATTCCTAAGTTAATTGGTTCCGTACTCAGTTGGGAACATTTTGCCTTGCTTTATCAATATATTTTATGTATATTCGAATATATGTATTTTAAAATTATGTTTCAGTTAGTTTACGTATCAGAGTCGGCGGTCCTGTTAATTACATTGTACAATTATTAAAGCAATCTGCTTTTAAAACGACATAATTTAAAATGACAAAATATTTTGCCACTACCGGTTATACTACTAGTACCGATGTTACCAGCTGTCGTTCAACCTTTGTGTTTTCAAATTGCAACCAGATCTGAATTACGAGCGCTTTTGACTTGCTACTAGAGTTTTGCTACAACAAATATATTAATAGATTTTCCCTTCAGTCTTCCTAGATTAACCTAAGTAGTACAAAAACGATGTAAAAACACCGCGCTAGATGTCGCCTGGACGCGACAGACTAAGTGAATAACAAACTTGAAACTGTTAACTAACTTTAATCCGGAAACGAGTCGACTAACGACCGGATATTTTTAGTTAAAGCTGTTTCAACGACAGTAAAAACATAATTATACTCAGCCTCGCTGTGCAACCCTAATTTATAGATCAATGTTTCACAAACACTGCTGACAGACAGCACGTGGACGACTGGCGATGACAATTAATTTACTGAACTAATCAACTTGACTGGCTTCTTGGTTTACTAGTTACAGACCCCTGCTAAACCGGAGGTCGCGGGTTCGATTCTCACCCAGAACAGACATTTGTTTGGTGAGCACATCTGTTTGTTGTCTGAGTGTAATAAAAATATACGTATTATACAGTACGCATCGATATACCGCTTGCGCTGTCCGGTTACCGTAACACAGGCATTTAATTGCCTAATTTGCAATCAGATAGCCGTGTGGGAGATTGACTATTATTGTTATAAACATATGACCGTATATTTACATATAAGTTATCAAGATAATTCTATAAAAATTGCATGTAATACCCGCTAATTGTAATATTTTATCTAGCAAATTACAATTTTTAATACTTAATTGCCGTTTTTCACATTTCACATACATACATAATATGTCTATGGTTCAAGTGTAGCGTCCAATAGTTGTATATGCTGATACATATTGCTTATACGAGAAGTATTTTAGGTGCTTCACGACGCGAATAATTAAGCCTGTCTGGCTGTTTTGTTATAAACTTTATTTATCTCGCTAGCCGTTTCTCGGCGGCGGTTGAACTTTATTCTTACGCCCAACCGTATCGAAACGAAAATATGTTACGAAACACTTTTATCTTCGCGTCGTTGAATAGCTTGGGCGTTAGTTTGTACTCAAGCTTTATATTGGGTTAACGCCTCTGAGTATTCTGTAATTAGTATTTTACAACTCATAAATATCGGTCGCAACTAAAAGCCGACTAAAGAATAAAACGAATAACTTACTTTGCTTTTGAACGAAATGTAAAATCGCTCTTACGATAACGGTAGTAATTTTCAAATATAAATTCCAGATTCTACTTTCGAAGCTCTTTGATAATAATAAATGTAATAATGATAATATTGTCTTGTGACTATTTCACACATGGCCATTCGTTTCTAAATTAGGCAGTCTGCGCCTATATTTAGTAAATATTATTTACAAGCTATAAACTACATTGCCCCGGATGGGGACTGTACCCACAACCCCCGACTAGACAGGGAGGGTCATTAGCTATCGCACCAAACTGCACCAAAAAAGGGTCAGTAATAGTTCAAAAACATATTTTAACATTTTTTTTCTGTAAAATATGCTTTAAAGTGCATCTGCTATCGAACAATCTAATTTAAATATTTCCAGTCATTTACAATCTTGCCATAAATCCTTTTTATCTGTTGAAAAATAACAAGCGAGAAGGAACGCAAAGAACGATAATAAGCTTAGCGGATGCCAAGCAACCGATTCAATTTGTGTCTATGGTTTGCAAGACATGGCATAATTCAGTTATACAAAGAAATTGCATTTGAATTTCGTCGTTTCTCTGTGTTCATATTCCTTTTGATATTCATAATGTATGCGCTAAATAATAATCTTATTAATGTATGTTATGTATAGAATCACATAGTATCGTATACCGTATGCATAAAAAATGAAGTATGTTATTAAATAGTCATGAATCTTTATTATTCTGGTCACATCGTTGTCGTCATCGTAAGATAATCATATACCACAATACTAGGATCAGAATCCAACTGCGGTAGCTTTCATTTCAGCATCGTCTTATCTCTGTTTACCGCTAAACGATAATTGCTTGTATTAATGCGTTCCAGTTTGATTGATGCCTTAGTGGCACGTAAAATATGTTATAGAACAACAAATTAGTCCTGAAAATTAGCAAAGCAGTTAGTCATTTTGTCAATTAGTACTGTCAATTAACTGTCAATTAGGTATCCTTCGTTAAAGTAATTATTGATCACGCCTTATTTGAAGTAATAACCTAATTAAATTATGACGTGTTAATACATATAGCATGTAGATGTGTGTGTAATGTTTAAGCCTACTGCATGATAAATGGGTACGCGGGAAACATTGGGGAAATTTTCAACTGCTCTTGAACTCTGTAATTGAACAGGCGAGTGACAGGGGCATCGTTTCTTGTATTCCCAGGACTTATTACGTCCATAAAATATTTTCCTACTTTTGCAAAGTGTAATTTGTTTACTCCGTTCAATATGTCATCCTTATAAAACGTAATTTAGAAAGTATTGAACACTGCGAGCTCAGCTCGGAATGTCATTAAACTATTATTTTTATTCCTTCGTATTCTATACGTATATTTATTTCGTTAAATCTTTAACTGTGTGAAAATATATATTAAAAGGAAACTATTCGCAAAACTATTTTGTCGCGTTTTATACTACAGTTGTTTTGTGCGACGATCGTATAAAAATTTGTAATAATCTAGACATACTGTGACAGTTTTAACCCTTGGCACGGGAAATAGTGTTCGGTAACTGCGCACGTTTAAAATGTATGTCACAGTTTAACCGGTGTTGTGATAGCTTACGATTTCGCTAAACTCTGTAAAAAGCGGGAAGGATTCTCTAAATGGACAACATCTTTTATTAAAAATAAATTATGCGTCAGTTGCAAAATAATTACACATGTAATCCTAGTATGTGTACGTAAATTTTATCTATTTGCTATTTAATTTAATTTCATTTTTTTATTTAAGTCGAAAGCAGACTTTTATTTATTAAACTTGGTGTCAATTGATAATAATTAAAAACAAATGTAGATCATAAGTGACGCTGTGTTTTTACCAATTCTATCTTTCATTCTGCTTCTACCTTATGGAATAACCGTTCAAAACGGAGATAAAAATCGTTATAAAAAGGTTATTGAAAGAACTGCAGGGACCAGACTGGCATACGCATTAAGATTTAGCATTTTGTTAACTGAACACAAAGTAATTAACTGCGAAGTCGCGTTTCTTACAGTTCAAGATGCTCTGGGGACGCGTCGGAGAATTTACCGCTCTTATTCGTTTTTTTCATCCGGCAAAAATCCACTTAATTATGAAGAAACAATTCACTTTGAACAATGGCTTCTGCTCATAAGCCTTATTAGCCGTGCAAACAGACGTCTCGGTTGAGCTTGAGAAAAAAACAGATTAGATTGACTCAAATGCATCTGAAATTGCAGTGGGACCGGAGAAAACTAAAGGGTACGTCAACAATGGATGTTCATTAGCTGTAGAGAAAATGAGGGGCGACGGCAGGATAAAAGTATAACCACAGAACCAGTAGGTACTCGTAAGAAATAGTCTCACTTACACTCAGAGAATGGATTTAATATCGCTATTACGCTGGTGTCGTTAATGTACTTCTCACGGACTCACTATTCGTTTTAAGGCTTTTAACGTATTTCATATTTTCGAAATTATTATTCTTTACTTTCTTCTGATATCTATCTATCTATACATATAATAAAACTGTAGAAGAGTTCAATTCTGTACATTGAATAAAAACTACAAAAAATACGCCTACGGGTCTTCATACAATGAACACATGCCAAATTAAATCATTTTGAAATTTTTATCTGTCTGTCTGTTGTCCGGCGTTCTCGCAAAAACTACTGAACGGATTTCGATGAAACTTTTTTGTTATTCAGCTATTAGACCTCGGTAACAATAAGGCTATAATTTATTTTGAAATATGTAATCCAAATGTTCCTCAAAGTCACTATTCCACACGGACGAAGTCGCGGCCAAAAGCTAGTATATAAGATTATAAGACAGTATTTAAAAATATTGTGGCAATTACACATTGAAATCAAGAGTATAAAGAGTGAATAGAGGCAAATACGTCTGTTTATAATATGAATACAGTATAAACATTGTTTTCAAGGAAATGACGTACCTATATGTTATTGGCGAATAAATTCATTAAACTTGAATAATAACGTGTATTGCGAAAGCAATTAAAATCTTGTTCGCTTGTTCGGCTCTTTGTTTACTTTACAAAATCTACTGACCCGAATACAGATTGAGTTATTGCTTATGTTTGAGTATGATTTTATATAAGAGATAAGTAATACATATTTAATTTGTGAACTGAATAATGTGTATACATAAATGACATTTTACAATGCAAAGTATTTAAACATGCGGTAAATATAAATATTTATGTTAAGCGTTAAGCTCAGCGTTGGAATGAATACATTGCCCACCTGCCCGTACGTGAACAACCTTCATATCAAAACCGTTTAATGGATTATAAGTTCTGTATATGGGTTAGTGCCTAGTTGCGAGTCTGATCCATCGATCCTCGATCTAGCCGCTGCCTTATTTGGTATATGTGTCATGGTGATGCTATGAGCCCAGAAGTTTGAATCGATTATGCCATCGTCTTGCTGTCAATCATGAATATACGAAATGGCTTATTACACCTTATTATCTGTTATCGGCTCAAGTTCAATATATTACATCGTTAATTTCAGATACTGTGAAATGATTCAAGTCAAGCAATTTATATTTCTCACAAAGGTGTATTGTACGAAGAATTTATCTCGGTCATATTTTTAGTTATTATGGAATGGCTTAAGTTAAATAAAGCATTCATTGATAGTGTCAAATATAATGTACAAAAATGTACCTCGGTCATATTGGACATTTTAAAATGTTTAAGTTGTCTGAAATTTTAATTTTTTGTAACAAAAGTAAGTACGAAAAAAATATGAACCAACTACATGTAGGATGCTTAAACTCACCGGTAGATCAAGATTAAGAGCGTAGATAGTATGTATAGAAACGGCTACAATTATTAGCAGTAAATGTTTAGAAACAACGACTGCTATGATTATATCAGGATATAAGCACTAACGTAGGTAATGTTACCGTTGTAACTAAGTAGATTGCAAACGAGTTACGAATCCGCGTAATGTTGTTTTAACATATTCATCATAGAATCCTCTCACAAGGGCATTATAGCAATTTATTGACACGTTCACTTCGGTCTTTGTTATTTATTCGTCATTACATAGAAGGATAACGAGTTGCCAGTGCATCAATATAGTTCGCAGATGTCTGCAGAGCTTGTGTAATGAATGTCATAAAACAGATAGGATTTCCATTGTGGTGATAACGACATAAGTCATTTTATAACTAAGTAACTACACGGAGTGAGAATATTGAATCTGCTTTTAAACAGGATTACAGGAACACTGGTAACGTAAGGTGTTTGCAGTAAGGTTCTAAATTAACGGTCGGTCACAAATAATAAAAGAGGAAAAACGGTCTTTATGATACAAGCAAGACATATTCAAAACGGTAATAAAACATAAATCGTAAGCATACACGTAAATTTGATTAAACAATTTGGCCAAAGTATGTCACGATTCACGCACTTGTCGTGTACCACTTTTTTAATAACAATAGTAAATTTGACTGCCTCGTTGGTCGTGCGGTTGCTAGCGCGACTGCCGATCGGGAGGTCCTGGGTTCAAATCCCGGGTTGGG
>DWUN01000022.1:0-41561 GCA_018249975.1 Passova gellias
GTGGAGATGGCGGCGGCCGGCGTGCGCCCGTGCGTCATCTCGCGGCAACTGCGCGTCTCGCACGGCTGCGTCTCCAAGATCCTGAACCGGTACCAGGTAAGGATCAGCACAAAGCACACACATATGTAAGTACTAGGGCAAGGCCGAGTACTAGTTTTTAAATTCACCTGAATACCAAGCATGGCTAAAATGAAATCGAGTAAGACTTGGCCTCGGCCTTTCTGGAGTAGCTATATATGTATATACACTGGAATGACAATGCTTAGAAATATTCAATACAAATTAAAATGATCACTTTTAGCACTGCATTCTTAGTTTGCAAAATATATATTTTGACAAATGCAAAGATAGATGCATAGTTTGCAAAATATATGGAAAGTTGTGTGTGTAATGCATTTTTTCAACATTTCATTATTGTCAACAGGAAACTGGTTCCATACGTCCGGGTGTGATCGGCGGTTCGAAGCCCAGGGTAGCAACGCCTGAAGTAGAGAACAGGATTGAAGAGCTCAAGAGACAAAACCCAGGTATATTTTCCTGGGAGATTAGAGATAAACTTATAAAAGAAGGCATTTGTGATAAAAACACTGCTCCGTCTGTGAGCTCCATTTCGAGACTTATAAGAGGAGGCAAAAGAGATGAATCAGACCCTAGAAGAAATCATAGCATTGACGGTATTCTAGGTAAGTTAAACTTACCTTGGCCTTATGAATTATATAAAACAACATGCTATAAATGGCCTTTATGGTAATTTTGATTAAACTGAAGGGTGCTTCCTCATAAAATATTTAAAGTTGTATTATAGTTCCGAATCATTCTCGCCGAAGCGCCTGTACAACGTATGTATTTATGCTCCTACGTTGGATAAAGTATTGTTATATTTCTGCACTGAAACTGTTATAAGTGGAATTGTGTGGTTCTTATTTGCGTTGAACTGCATATTACACTAGTTTCCAGAGCTCTCTGAACAAGGGTCAGAGTTATACTTATTTCAAGTTTATTGTACTACAACAACAAGGCTATGTTTGAAAATAGATGTTAATAATACATTTAGAAACATTTAGACAAATCCTTGAAAAATTTGATTTTAATTATTTTTTAATTCTCCGGCGAAACCTTCAACATAATGATGCATAAATAACTGGCCGTGTCATCATAGTCTTTAGCGTTGATTCGAGACCATAATCACTTAATTTAGTTTAAAGCACACTATTATTATAATTTTATTCCTGTAATGAGAATGTCGGAAACGTTTGCAAACTTCGCAAAATGGCGTATAAAGTTAATAATCCACGTAAAAATGAAGCGGGTGAGGCGCGCGCGCACGCCACAGCAGCGCCCCTTGTGTCGGCTTCGGAAATTGTAGGTTATAAAAATGAAATTAGTATCCAAAGCTGTTATTATCCCATCGCGTTTGGCCGCGAGGCTTGCATTACGACAATCTGTCCGTACTGCACGTCTTGTGCCGTATAGCTATCCAATATAAAATGGCGCTCCTAATATCCCGGTTGAGCGACGGAGTGCGGTTTGCCGGCGAGATTCTGCGCCGCGATAAGATTATGCATATTAAGTTGTGCGCAGCTAAAGTAATGTCCACACTGCAAAAGCGGACCGCACTCAAATTTTACTACCCGCTCTAGGGCATTGAAAATTCATTACAATGTCAATTGATGACGGTAGAAATTATAATAGAACTACCAATTATTTACGAATACATGTCTAAGTATATTGCATGCACAGATTTTGTTGCATTGCCTTTATAAGCATAAAAATACTAATGTTCACTCGGAGGTCGCATTGGACCATAAAGTTGAGGAAACTATAGATGTAGGTATTAATTTGCATGTATCGGATTTTTTTTCGAGTCGTATTTCCATTTTTTTTTATTGATGCCCTAAAACTTCGTCCATAGTTAAGGAACCAAAAGAAAATCGTTTGATAAACAAAGAAAAACCGAGACTGCCATTGGCTAGTTATATAGATGTAGATTTTCAATGTCATTAAAATTAACAGTTATTCGGTCTTATTATAAATTAGTCATTTTTAGTTTCCAAATATAGTGAAAAATATACATATTATATGTAATTCATTTATCGGGTTAGGTTCAGCAATTCACATTATTTTAACCACAAGCACAAAAAGTGCTATTGCAAATAATTATTGTGTAAATAAGCCACAAGGTTGAAACAGAAGTCGAAAGAACACATTTAATTCAGAGTAATATCTATTAAGGCATAAGAAACTCATTAGAGTAATCTATATATGCAATATACAATGTGGTTACATTTAATTTAATCGGGAACGCGTGTGGCCCAACGGTAGTGTGGGCAATAGACTTAATGACATAGACAAAGCAACAAAAAAGTATAACGACATTAGAGACAAATATCACAAAGCTGATTTTAAACAATTTAGACATCCACGTGTTGTGGCAGCGCACAATATTTCATATAAAATTGTTCATTTATCTCATCAAAGTCTTGGAGTCCGTATATAAAAAGAATATCTTGACTCCATCGTAATTTTGACCTTAATTGCTTATAAAAGTAAGAAATACTTTTCGAGTGCTACCGTTTTCTCCGTTACCAAATGAGTTTTTCTGTTGTACTCAGGTCCATCATCTTGCGAGGATTCAGATACGGAGTCCGAACCCGGCATTACATTGAAGAGAAAACAAAGAAGGTCGAGGACAACCTTTTCGGGAGATCAACTCGAAGCATTAGAACGGGCATTTACAAGAACTCAATACCCCGATGTATACACACGAGAGGAATTGGCACAGAAAACTAAACTGACAGAGGCTAGAGTTCAGGTTTGTATGGTTTTGTTTACACAGAGCTTACGTCATACAGCATTTGTTTTGATAAACAATGAAAAGAAAAGACAAGTTAATTTAAAGTGTCGATAGTAAGGGTTTACGAAACTTTACTTTAGAGAACCATTCAATAAAATTTAATTAGTGCGATAAAATGTATTTGCTGAACGCCCATGTTGTAACTGTGTACTTTAATTCCCTTAGAGAATTAGAAGCAACGTAATTTCTTACAAAATTTGAAAGTCTGTGGTAGTTGATTGCAGTAGGACGTAATCAAACAACCTCATTGTTGCGTTGCATTAACTTCCCGCCCATAAAACATTTTGACCTAAAAAATGATGTAATTACCAATATAATTAATTAAAATAATAATACTGTAAGCTCTCCACCACATGTTGCGCCTCGCTACCGTTTCTTTACCCCTTTTCGTTGAATTAATAGCCCCTCATAATTGTAATTCTAACAAAATGTAATCGGGTTTGCTCTACCTTATAATTATTTATACATTCTATTAATTGGCTACTTTTAGTTTAGTTTTAATTCCAGTTTCTATTTACTTGACCGTCATGAAGATTATTTATTAAAAGATATAAATTGGTACTCTATGGTTAGCCGCAAAATTATAAACTTCGTTAATATCCTGAATACTTTTAAGACTGTTTCTTCGATTAATTGGCTTGTTATTGCTAATAAAATATGGTTTATAACTTAATTTTATAACTATAACTTAATGATATACTTGTTTTAATTATAAAAATCGTTATTTGTGCAATTGGTATTTTGTAATTACTTGTAACTTAATGTTAAATTGTTTATTTGTAAAATTTACTGTGCAATAAAGTAAAGTTTGTTCTATTGTATTGTAATGACGATGATATTAAAGCTTTGTTTCTTTTATAGGTATGGTTTTCGAACAGAAGAGCCCGTCTCCGAAAGCAACTAAACTCACAGCAATTAAGTGCTTTTAATACAATGTCCTTGCAATCCGCTTTCCCATCCGTACATCAACAATATGAGCCGCCTTCAAGTTTCAATGCTCAGTGCGCGTCTTGGCAACAGTCTTACTCCTCTGCGTTAGGAACAAGTTCAGTTTTAAATTCGGCTCTGGCGCCCTCTCTTCATCAATCGGCATTAACTGCACCAGTATGTCAGTCTGCCCTTGCAGCTTCATCGCTACATCCACCCACATCTAGCTCGTTCTCTTCTGGAAATCTCACTCCTCTTTCTCATTCGTCGGAAATCCCGACACCACTGCAAGCACCGTCCGAACCCACCCCTCCTAGTTCGAGCCCGACCACAGCGAGTCCGTCTGCCAATCAACCAAGTGGAATCACTTATCAACATTCAACTTACGCAAGCCCCGCCGAAGCCATGCCTCATCCTTACGGGTATGGAGACTATACGAAACAAGATCATGCGATGTCAGCGCATAACCACTGGACCTCGAGGCAACTAAGCGGCCATCCTCAGAATAAACTTGCGGAAGTCGGCGCTTGGCCAGAAAATTATAGGTAAGATTATGACATTATACTATTACAAAATGGTTATGATAGACGGTTCAGATTAATAATAATATAAACGACCTGTAATGTCTCTATAATCCCTAGCGGCGAGCTTTATGAATAATTAATGTTTAGCTACTTATTTCTGTTCCGATTCACACTATGAATATGTAATTTTAATAAATTTACCTTTTTCACGAATTAAACAACAACACCAACAGCATAGTTAACCCGTCACAATATGAAAAAAATCGTAACTTATTATATAAAGGATATATGTATATAGAAGATAAGTATACCTCGTTAAGTATAAGTAGTCTATCGGAAGTCGTTGAGCGGCGAACGGTGGCTCGTTCATTTGCAGCGTAACGTCTAGGCGTGGGCCTCGATCGCAAATCGGGGTGCGTTCATTTTATTTCTTTTCACCTTCCTTTATCATTAGCCGGAGCGGCCGCTAATCAATTAAGAGTGTAAGAAGTCGGCCATTATACGCCGCGCGGGTAGTTATTACAGCCCGCTCTTCGTAATACGCCGATTCGATCGTGAACGCAATAGGGCTGCGAATTTTATATACATTTTTGATCGATTATTAATTGAATTTTTACCCACGTACGTCGTTCATCTTGCTATTAAGAAATTATCAATTTCCATTAAAATTCGTAACACACTTATCTTAAATCACGTGTGTACAGGCTGTCACAGTGAATTTAACGAAAGAGTATGTCAAACTCATTGTCGCTCGGTATTCTATACGACGCAGACATTTATCTGTGTTATCGAGACAAAGGACGTCTATAAACCTCACATTGGACCACACACAATATATTTCTTAGCACAATGACTTACATTCTAATAACATATGGGTTAGCCACGTTTATATGGCGATGTATCTTACCTGGTTCTTTAAGCAACCATGATTGACGTAACACCAAAGAAGTGTAGTTGTGGTCATTGTTAGTTTTATTTGTCAAATATATGTTATAGTACACGCGTGGCGAATACGAGAACTGATTTATATTGAGTATACCAAACAAACATTTATTTTAGTTATAATTCTAAATATTTAATACAAACATGGATGTATTTTAGAACCTTGTCGATGTCGTTACATCTTTGGGGCTGTTAGTTTAAAAATGATGTAATTTTTAATAAATCTGTCTGCAGTTTAAATCTGTGGTGTGATCATAAGTGGCGGGTTTGTAGCCGTCCTTGTCACAGTAATTATTGCATACTGGTAGATAGTAATTAAGTGGTAATTGGCCATAAATAAATTTTGATTGCTGAACGGTGGTCTTTCTAAGAACAACGATTATAAAACGCTATATACCAGTTGGAAATTTACTGGCCGATTTTACATAGTTTTATTATAAAAAAAATGTATAAAAATATTTTTAAAGACATTTCCATTTTATCAAATTTCATTTCCTTTTGGAAAGTTTCGTTTTAATGCGCACAATGCATCCTGTTTGATAATACGTTTATAGGAGCGCAAAGGTTACGTAAAACGATTTCCCGTAAATGCATTAAAGCTGAGGTCGCGGCGGTCGAGGCTTACAGAACTACATTCAGTAAGGACGTTAACTCATAAAACTCAAGAACTGTACACATTTCACCGTTAGAAAGGGTCTATTTTCCGCTAGAACATGGCTATGTAGAAACGATTTAAGTTCACGATCATACAGTCCGCGCACAATACACCTGTATTGCGGAAAACAGATAAAAGCACGTTGCTTTGTAGCGCGCCGTTCGCAATTAATGAGAGGCCGAACGTGACATTAGTGTAGTGAACCCGGGCATTAAACTAGCCCACGGCTGGTATTAAAACTTATCTGCGCTATTTGCATTCGACTTCCTAAAGCGCAAGTTCGCCTCAACCTTTATTGGTCAGCTCCACTCAGCCGTTCGATCCATTCTTTAGTCGAAATAGTGATTGATGGATGCAGGTGAGCGAAATTGCTTTTGATTTGGAGTTTGATTGAAATTCAATCATTTGTAAATTCAAATCGTAACAGTCATTCGGTTAACAATTCTGACAGCTTATAGAGTTTAAATGTTGATTTTTTTATTAACTCTCTTAGTGTTTCTGCGCTTATATTTTAAAACTATCTACGTAAATTCTAAGTCGTCGAAATTGCAATAAAAATTCTAATAATCGTAATTAAAAACGAACGTTAATATTTTATTGCTCCGAAAATTCTAACAAGACTCGTTATCCGTGTAAAAACTTCCGTATACCTAAAGCAACAAAGTTTCAGCCACAAACAATGAAGAGGCTAGATAATTGATTAATTACTTCGGCTGTTGGAAAACTCACTTGTTGCGTGCTTCGTTCCACTTATTACCGGCAGCTTTCGGTAATGAATAATGATATCCTCGGCTTGCTAATCGCGAATCTGATTGCATTTCTCATACACCTGCTTTGTGAGTAACATGAAACGTAATTAGGCAAGGTTTCTAAAAAGGCAACGATTGCTCGCGTGAAAGTGAAACGGCGACGTAATCACCGAGATGCTTAAGAATAGCTTAAGTATTTAAAACTATAAACTGATATCATCTAACAACGAATGGTAAAGTATTAATCGTATACTAACTGTCATAACCCATGTTCGACTTCTGTAAATCACGTATCTCAATAAAACAGTGCTTAAACGAAAAAAAAAATAATATCGACTAATTACAACTCGAACAGTATTGAAACTAGTATTATACATTTTAAATTTTCAAATTCACTGTTACTAGTAACCAATAATAGAATTTGATTATTGCTTTGACCGCTGATCGTAAAAATGCTTATACTCATGATTTCATCAAATCATCATTTAATTAGTTTTATTCGTATCATTCCGGCCATTACGCACTCCGGTAGGCCAAAACTAAGTAACAATTACTATGCAGCATTAGAAGCTTCAGTCTATGATTGCCGTTCTTATTATTATACCCGATAGGTTCTCAGCCTCTGGATCATTTGATCGATATGTGTGTCAATTACGACTCACTGCATGTTTATTTCATTCACTCATTCGCGGGCTAAGTTGGTGCTCCCACGCTCACAACTTTTTTTTAAACCAGGGTCAAGGGTACGTGTAATTTTAAATTAAGAATCGCTCCTTTATTTCTGTAGCAATCCTAATAACAGCATAATTTATTATAGCATTTAATAAAATCAACCGTTTATTATAATTATAAAGCCATCAAATTGTTTTGACGGTTACCAAATCAAAACCTGATTGTTTGTCTTACTACTTGTAGTATCGAGTTTACGTAGATATCAATAACATACAAAAACTGGCAATAAAGGTTTTTTTTATTTTTATTAGGGTTAACAAACAGTTCCACAGCAGACCTTAATAATATACCAATAATAATATGCGAAGGGGAAACTTTGTAAACCCTTTTAAGCATATTACGTGCACAGAAGTGTGCTCACGAGATTTGGCAGAGTTACAGTTTACATGGAGTACAAAAAGCGAAAAATTTATATGTATTATGTTTTAAATATCTTAAATTAAACAAAATAAGGCATATATACATAGTAAGGAAGGTAGCGCTATAATTAAACGAGTAATTTTATTCCGATTAAAAATTATAACAATAATAATTTTCCATTAATAGTTAAAAGTTCTAAATGTAAGCTACTCGAGTAGCGGTGTAGCTAAAGCGTGTGAAAGTTGTTAAAGAAATTGAACTTTGAATATTTTCATACCGTGCATATACAAAACATATAATTTATTTTATAGCTCATGAGAGTAATTATCTGTTTTTTTTTTATATCATTATGAAAATTAAAGAAACAGATTCTGAGGAAGCAAATACATTCCTAAAAATAGCAAATGCTAACGGTTTGGAATGTGGTGAAATAGTGTAGTTTGTGTGGAAAAATAGTAACTATCACTACAAGCAAAAATAATGTAAAATAAACAAGGTGGTTAAAATACTAAGATATAAACAATTATTTTTTTGTTATGCGCCATTTAACCATTACGAATATATTAAAGATACTAGCGGAGTAAACATCTTGACGATATTAAAAAAAACATTATGCAGTAAACAACGATATTAGGTGAAATAACACCTGTTATGATTTAAGTACTTGTATCGTTTTTTTTACTATAACCAGCTAACCAAGTAGATTCTGCTGTTAATGTATTTCTTGGAACTTTGAATATTAATTTTCATATACTAATCATAAATATTATTTTAAAGTTTGCGTGTTATTGAAAGTAGTTTGAGTAATACAACAATAATTGTTGTAGGTACCTAATGGTTTTGTTGTTGTTGCTGTACTGTGTAATGTATTATCAACACCTAGATCTTTAGGTTATTGACACCCGGCTGTTGACCTAACACACACATACACACTATAAAATTATGAATGATTAGTAATTATTCCTATTATTACACATAACGGTAATCATTTTAGCGTTGAACTGGATGCACATTTGAATAAACTTAGTAATTTTGAGAGCGCGGAGAGATAATGCGCACGTAACTACCTTCTTTGCGTATATTCACGCTGTTTTGCGAATAAACTGTGTTAATAACGTATTTTTCTTTGTTGCAGTTCATTTTTCGGTACGAATAGCTCGCACTACGCGTCTCATGCTCACTCTCCGTCCGAGGCGAAGTCTGGATACCCGTACTTGGGACAGCTGGGCGGCATGGACATGGGACGAGTACACTGATTGTGCATTGACTGTAGGTGCTACAACATTGAAATGTATTCTAAAGAGTATTGGCAATAACGACAAATGCATAGCGCTGTTATATTAATATACCATTTACATGGTTGAACAATGCAACTATTGTAACATCCAACGTGCCTTTTTTTGTTCCGTTGTGCAGTAAATAATTACAAATGTACTTTATATGTATACAAACTGTAAAAATGTATTATATTACCTATATGAATTAAATAATGTATGTGTTTTTTTTTATTTTTGTTTTCAAAAGGTACACCAGTAAATTAATGATTTTAATTTTACAGTTAAAATTTTCGATTTATTCTGAACAGTAATCATTTAGAATATATCTATCGAGTATCTATATAAAACAAAATTGTTAATCGAAAAGCACTATGTTTTCGGCTTCTTCTTAAATTGTATTATAAAGCTTTATTTCGACTAAGTTGGTAGGATTAGTAAATTAATTTGTTCCTAAAAAATCTTGTTTAACTGAACATAGATTTAGGTCTATAATTTTTCTATAAAAACAATGTTACATAAAAGATGTACATTATCTATATTATGTATTGTGTATTGGTTCTATGACATAGTTTACTATAATTGATGTACATTTAGTTCAAAGTTTTAGAGAAATGTGATGTAACATTAAGTTGTATTTATTTTATGGGTACTTATAACAACACTTAAGTGGATAAGAGTACTTTGTGTAGTTACTGTTTTTTTTCCAAAATAAATGAATTCAATGAAACACTTGACTTTGCTTGTATTCCTTTTAATCTGGCGTACCTTCGTTATTATCCCTTGATCCTTTTATATTGATAAGAACCTTCGCAATGATATATCGACCTTATTGAACATATTAAATCAACTAGACATATTACAAGTAGTTTAAGTCTACTTTAAGTCTCAAAACTCAAATTTAATGAAATGTAACGAAACACTTCGGTAAGAAGTCTCTACAATTGTTACGAACCTCTGTCAAAAATATGTTGGGGAATGAAAGATGGAACGTGAAAAAAATGTTAATTAAAATCAATTAAACCCGTAAATTACACTATTAATTAATCTAGCTATTGCAACAGATAACAAATTAGGGCGTCGTATTAATCATGCGGACAATGTACGTGAAACGGAGCCTTTAACAGAGTCGTATATATACATACCTTCATATATTACATTTCATAATAAGAAAGCAAAGCGGTAGCCGCTTGTCTACGTCCATACCTCTACATGTTTTCCTCATAATCTCATTTGCCAATCGCACTATAGTATTTATTTACACAAAAAATACCACGATATTGATTTATCGATCTTATTATCACTGGCTCCTTGACTATAATGGGTAACATGCCTTTGTTGGAGAACTAGATTTTTTGATACTCATAGAATTTGAATCTCACTTAGATTGCGTCCGTGACTTGGTAGCATTAAAGAAATAAATTTTAATATACAAAAACTCTTTCTTATATTTTATCGGATACGTTTGATAAAGCAAATGTTGGTTATTCCTATATACTCGTACATATGTATGTCGGTGTCCACTACAATATTTTATCAATATATGTAGGTGAAGAAGAACTTTACTTAATCGTTTATACAGGTGTATATTAAACACTTTTATTCGTCCTATTCGCATTGACGGAGTTATTTGGCTGGCCTCGTGATCGAGTGGTTAGGGACCCTGACTGCAAAACCGGAGGTCGTGGGATCGTTTCCCACCCAGGACAAACATTTGTGTGATGAGCACACTTGTTTGTTTTGTTTCTGGTCGTAATAATAATATCTATATGAGTAATATATGGTATGTATATATGTATGTTTCTCAGCTATCCGCTTACTATAACACAGGCATTCAATTGCCTCATTTGGAATCGGATAGCCGTGTGTGAAATTGTCCTCAGATATTATTATTGTTACTAAGGGTGCTTTGCCATAGAAATGTTCAAAAACTTCATTATTATTTATTAATTACATAAAGATGTTCATTACAAACTTTCTCGGAAGTGAGGACACAATAGTTAGTAACACGTCTATTGAAATGTACCTAAATGTGCAAACGTCCACAACAGACTTGCCTTTCCTATCTATTTCAGTTTATATTAGTTGCTTTAATGTCAAGACACTAGATGCTCCTCTTTCAATTTTTTCGTAAATCAAATTAGTTTAAAACAGAACTTCTAAATATTATTCGTTATATTTAAAGAATTAGGAAAACGCATTGAAGCAATTGAGTATTTGCAATGTTTGTATTCTTAAAATATAAAAAACGAATTGAAATAAAACTCTGGGTATATAATTATTTCTTTATGACAAGTGTTGTCTTTAATAACTCCATAAATACAGGGTTTGTTTTAAACGGACCTCATATTAATCGTTTTTATCATATACTTCATATATATACTTCATATACTTCAATGTCAATGTCAATGAATGTCAATGAATATGTCAATGTCAATGAATATACGTCATAGTCCTGAAAGTCACCGCGTGACAAATTCTGAAAATCACTTCTTTTTATGCAATTATTATATTTTACTTTTGCGTATGGATACGTTTGTTTGGGGTTTGAATTATGTAACATTAGCAGGAATAATCCAATGATAAATGTTCGTACTTGACAATGGTACGCGGTGTCTTCGCCGCATGGGGTGTAATTAGACAATCCAATGCAAGCTACTACATGCGTGCCGTACACTATATACTATACAATGGTCTAGAAGGAAAACGATGCTTCTAGAAAGAGATATTGATGGGTTCAGTGCTCCTAATTAGCAACTTGTGACTACTCGTTACGAATTTATTGTTAGGTTGTATTCATAATAGGTCTTCATACAGTCTTCAAGTAGATTTAGAGTAGTGTTTAATTTATAAATAATTTATAATGTACCTATACATTTTTTTTTTATAAATTCATTACTTCGATATGGTAAATAATAAAAGAATTGCCCAGGATGATCCAAAAGCTGGTAGATAAATTGTGGAGTGTGTTAGTATACCACTATTAGTTACAGTTAATTTTGTGTAGCAACAAAAATGTGTAGGGTTTTTACACTTGTACTTAAAGAAACTTACTAAAAAAGTGAAACCTATAAATATAGAAAGATTGAGAAATAAAAGTATTGGCTATTAACATATTGGCATATATACTGGTGTTACTTACAATGTTACTTATAAAATGATTTAGATTAGGTCGACGTCAATGAATCACATTTTGACTGTCGGTACTGGAAAAATCTGTGATTCATCTGTCGCCTGTTGGGTATTTTATTTCCGTCTTCGCTGCATCCAATCACCAAAGCGTATAGTAGAAAAGGTGTTGAATGGAAAACGTGATTGTATTCAGGTTTTTTTCATAAAAAAGCAGTTGAGCGCAAAAAGCCGTCGAATGGTAAAGCACACGCGTGGGAACCGAACGTCGCGGCGACTCGCTTACGAATGTTTCAGACCAACATAAGCTGACCTATCGACAATCACTTGTACGATTATAGTTATATAATCACTGCTTCATTTGGCGTTTAAAAAAATTGTACGCCAACGTAACAAACAAATATATAAGCGATTTATGATACAGCTTTAAGGAGGGTAGATACTATTTTACTATTTATCACTCGCTATGACGACGAAGGCAACCATCATGAGGAAATCCGTACACCTTAGAGATGTTATAAGGTATTATTATAATATTTTCAGAGGTATGTGAAGACTGCCAATCCGCACGTAGCCAGCGTGGTATAATGGTCTAAAATCTTGTCGTCATGGGATTAGATCCATATTCAGCGGCGGAACAATAAAAGGGTAGAAAAAGATATTTTATACCTTGTATGTTGTATATATGTATGTTTGTACATTGGGCTAGTAATAGATGCTTGAATATGTCTGAGAAGTATCGTTTACATCGATAAGAAAAAATGAGCAGTAAAATTTAGTATGCGTAGTCACTCACTAATGTAAGTCGATAATTCTACACACATTTACATAACCGTATATCAAGCGAATGCTCCTGCGTGTACTAATGACAGCTTCGTGTTAAACACCGGCCGCCTTAGCAATTTAATAGTGTAACAGCTGCCATTACAGAACAAATCACAGAGTAGTCGTTTTGCTTACGTCAATAACATACAAAATGATGTCATTTCGCTTAGCCGCTCCAAACGCGTCACGATCAGGCGTGATTTCAATGCTCGAGGCTTCCATTTTTCTGATCATCCAAGTGGTCGTATTTATGTAACCTGTTCTGTTCTATCTAGTACTGTGGCTCAAAGTTTTATGGCCACCGGTGTGAAAAGTCGTGCGTTCATTTTAATTGGACATAACGAATCGTGTTTGCTGGAAAAACTGGGCGGGGACTGTTTGCGAAGGCGGATATGAGGCGGTGTGGTTATATAATTCCTAGGGTGACCATATATGTAATCGTATTGCCCATAAAATTGTAAAAGCCTTAGTTGAGGAAAGGTGGCAAAAAATATTTCAAAACAAAAAGGACAAATTATACAGAGAGCGGCCAATAAGGAAAAGACGGATCGGACATTGTGTGGAGTTTAATAAGGTTGTACATATAACACATTAAGGTTGTTGACCACTCAAAAACTACATCGCTATATTTATGTTGGTTTCGGTCGAGAGGTCTCCTATATTACAATCCTTCATCGTTATAACAAGTGGCATTAATTTATTTTTTCATCAATATAATGCACGTAACAAGTCAGATGTGTGTGCCAGGATTTGAACCCAGACGCCCCATAACAAAACGTTGAATTTTAAACTACTGGGCTATTACCTTTTATAATTGCTTCTTTCTTTTGAGCGGATGTAAGTACATGCGAGAGGATTTTGGAGATCAAGTCAGATATTTTACAGTTTTCGAGACTAGTTTTGGTGTGGTCACAATTGCAAAATAGTTGTCAGACCGCATTAACATTTACGCTGATTCTACTGTAACGTGCGTGGGCAACGCGTACGATGCGCTTCTGCGTAGGACTGAGATAATTGTACCACTAAAACGATGTTACGAATTTAATGATTACAATACATTTCTGAATTCTTACCACTCAATTCTAATTGCAGATTGCAAATAAACTTACAGAGACAGAGATAATTAATGTTGACATATCTATATATTACACAAGATAACATATATGTTTATTAATTTCAAAAAGTGCCAGATTTGAGGAAAAGGTTGAAATCTACTGTATATTTGCGTAACGACCTGTATCAAACAACACTACGTATTAATGACTACCAAAACTCCCGTGTTCTCACACGTCGGCGCGTGAGAATGAAAATCACAACAAAACAGAAATTGCGCCTAACTGTCTGTCGGCAATTAAATGATAGAATGGCAACGACAGTTATATCGGGAGGTGGGATCGCAGGTGGATCGTGGGTTTCGGATAAAAATTTGGGGGCGTCGTAAATCGCTTTAATCGGTCGTTGACTGAAAGATTTTCGGAAAATTCGTGTCGGTGCCTGATCGATTTTCACAGCGCATAGTGCACGCACGTGTCGGCCGCCGATGCGACGCGCTTTCGTCACACTGCCTCCGGGCTTACGATTGAGCTATGTCACCTTATGACAGCTTGTTTGACGGTTACGGAATCAATGATACCTAATTAATTAGCTAATGACAGAGCGTGACAGGTGGTCATAGTTTAGTGATTATTTGCATTGATCAAGGTTAGGATTAATAAATAAGAAATACTCATTTCAGATCTTGTAATTTTTTTTTACCTACTTAAGACGTAAATATGAGTCGCATAATGGTATTTGTACCATCTAACAATCGAAGATGTTTTATCTGGATAATGACTCTTGTGAGCAGTTTATAGCGATCGATCAGCAGCCTCCATATAATAAAACAGCGACCAATATAGGGAATGTTGCTAGCCCTGTTAATGAGTGTGAATGTATCCTCAAAATTTTTTGCTCCTTCGAGCAAGATTCATTTTACTCGTATTAGTTGGCTTGAATCGGGTATATCTGATAATAATAACGACCCCTCACCTTTTAGACTCGTGGCTAGGTAAATAGACAAAAATACAGAAATAGTGACACAGAGACGCTTCGCTGTATGTCCCCAAAAAAGTCGAACTTGGAAATTTAAGGGTGCATAGCTACATTAAAGTTCTTTTTAACGAAGGAATCGGTCTTCATATCTTTGCCATCGGGGATGTATGCTATAATAAATATTTATGGATTCTGCAAAGAGTAAAACATGAAAAGTATACAAAATATCTATGCTCAGTAGGTACATTCTCATAGCGTTATTATGCGTGTAAGCAATAAGTTCAACACTTGATAGTTCTGCTTGATTTATTTTAGCGATAAAAAATTTTCCGAACGTAATCATTTTTGCACTTTGGCAGTGAAATACATAGTTTGATTATGTTTTCTCAGATTTTTAAATGAAAGTGAATTTCGTGTAGACTCCACATAATATTAAGAAGGGGATGTTGTGTTTAGGGAAAATGTTTGGGAATAAGTTTGACCATGTAGTTAGATGATACCTGATTTTGCAAAATGACGAGACAATGTCAATATTTCTACAGTTCTGTTTGAGGTCGGTTTCATAGCCATTATTGCGAAAAATCACTTGTAACTGCTACTTGCTTATTTGCTACTCGTTTCCAAAACTATGAAGAAAACAAGGCATAGAAAAATAAGTACAAGTATTTTGATAAAGCATGTATAGATTATTCTTATAGTCACAATACAATATTAGCTATCGATGACCTTGTGAACTAAATAACAATGAAAGGCATATAAATATGTACTTCATAGAAGCTCCAAACATTACATCTTTTTTAAACAACTTACTTCGTTTACTCACTAACTTTCATCATGTGTACATACATTTTAATTTAGCGAATTAATTTAAAGTAACGCATATCTTAGTCGTGTAATTACTTTAGATAAGACATAACCACTTATCATGTACTCTAAGACAATTTGTTACATATATTAAATAAGTTTTGTTCTGGTTAATAGTTTCATGCGTTAATTATCTGAAATCAAACATTACAAAACTAATTTAATTCCGTTTTCAGTATTATTTGTTTGCTGGAACTAATAGTTGAGTATTAGTTTGTTGGAAGGTTTAGTTGGAAACATTGAGACCTTTTTATCCTGCTGTGTATTATGAAATGTTACTCTTTATGTTATGATACATTTTATGAGATTCATAAGGAAGCACGACGTATGAAAATTTGTTGACTTGCTTTGCGATGTGCCGATAATTAGATATAGCGTGTAGAACTTGACAGTTTTTAGTAATGGTGTAAAAAATTTGAACCCACCAATAATTTGTTTAATATTTTCTACTTATATATAAAAGTAGTAATAAACTTTTTCATTGAACATTGGCTTTTGTTTTCATTCATGTATGATAAGTTCACATATCCACGAGAGAGAATATACTTACACGCGAGCACGGAACCTGTACCTACTACAATTTCTCGGACAATTAAAAACACTACAAATCACCGAAACAAACATTGACACGGTTCTCAGGGGCCATGCAATAACTTTCATATTCCAGAAGATATTCAACTAACCAAAATTGCTTCCGAAAGCTATTTGCTGGCGTGACGAAAGCATTTGTTTAGCGAAAATCTACAATCACCTAACTATGTTCGACAGCAGTTGACGCGGTAGCCGGTCCACGGCATCGGTTCTCACGAGAAATGAATCGGCGGCATTCCGTCTGAATGTCCACAGAATTCTTCCATCAAATGCGACAGTCGTGCATGTCCATTGATCACTTCACTAAAAAAGTGTTAACTTTAACACTCGATCGGTTTCAACTTTTTATTCATTCGCTAACTATGTACCACCATATTCTAAGCCTGATTTAGTTCGGCGGCGGGCGAATAACATTAAAACTTTAGTGGCCGCATAATGTTTAATTCTTTCTGCAATTAGCTAGGATAATCCAGCTTAAGACAACTGTAGCGTAACCGCGTTGTAAGTGAAGTATTTAGTATTTTATGTGGGCTATGTCTATGATGAATTGGTCAAGTAAGCGGTCATTTTACCGAGAGACAAAAGTTTTAATTTACAAGTTGGATGTAAAATTGTATGGTACAAAGCAATTTTTAAATAACGATAGATACCTTATGATACGACTTCGGTGAAGCAACGGCGCGTGAACATTTTTTACTTCGAGCTGTAGAATAATTTAAATATTATTGAGGTACTCCACTGCGCACGTAGTGTGTTCTGTTCGATGCCTCGATGCCTATTTAATCCGCACAGTTTTTTATTTAAGCTTGCTTAAAGAGTTTCTTTTCAAAATACTTATAACACCTATCAATTTTAGTTTGTAATGGATTTCAGACCTAAGAAAATATTACAGCTTTAAAAAATTCGTATAATGATTTGTCTCGGACAAATGTCTCAGACATTTCTTGTAACGGTGCCGATGTGAAAGAGTTTTCTGAATGTGATTATCGGCATAACAAATATGTATTTAAATGTTGAAATTCAGACGTCTGTAATATATATTATGTAATTTGACTTATACAATTTATTTAAGTATGTATGTGCAAGTATACATTTTGAACAAGTATAAGCATTATTAACGTTTATACTTGAAATAAATAATGCAATACGAAAGAGATTCACAACTTGAAATTTAGAAGAAATAATCAAACTAAAAAAAACACTTGACACAGATTATATTGTTTGTACTCCATTGTGAATGTCAAATTCTTTTTCAAAACAACACAAATAGTGAGCTCATATCATTTACACCGTGAAGATAAATAGAACATTTAATTTAGAAATAACGGCCTTCATGATCGCTTGCAGCGAGCATTTCAATAGCGCGGTCATTCGTTCCAAGTTTTTGTCTAATATAGACACTCTTGGAATTGTAATTTTGTACCAAATAAAAGGAACGAGGGTGTCGACACGCCGTTTTGTTTTGTAATTAACAATGGAGCGACTTTCGTTGCGACGGACCTCATACCGTGACCCTTTACACGAAAGCACAGTTCGTTTGTTTTCAACGAATTATTAGTCTGGTTTCGCACAGAGGCTGCTACAATTGGTAGTGTCTTTTTATCATAATTCCCGTAAGCATCGTCTTAGTCCTTTGATGGTAACAATGATTTATTTATAGTCTGTGAGTCATCGGTAGCCATTAGTCGAGCGTATTGTCTTTAAAAACAATCTTTAGGCTCTCTGCGTGCTGCCTCCTCTCAGTTGGATAGCTATACATGTTTACAAACATTTTGTTAAGGTGTTATGTTTAATGGCTTCTTTAGAAGGTAATCTTTATTGTAGCGTTGACGTGATTTAGTGCATCTGAGTTCAAAACAATGGCTATTATTATTTCGTTTATCGATCTTATTTTGTTCAAATAATTTATATGTAAATCCATCCATTTCCTTAAATTTCGGAAATGGAAGATAGTACGCGATTATTAATTGGCTTTGGTTTCGGTCAACGCTATCAATTTCAAATCGTTTATATATACTTTGGTTTCTGTGTAATTCATCACATATGTATAAGTATTGTTAGCTTGAATTATTACTGCTCAGTACTCTCTCGGTATTTCTCAGTTACGGTTTCAGGCTGGGATAATACTGAAAACAAGATAATACGAGTGTATGTTATTTAATCAATAAATATTTCCTACCGTTCACGCACTGGACACATGCACACACCCGCGCAATAAACATAACGTGTAGGATGTAGGTATACAGTATTACATAGCGCTATACAGCACGCAGCTCGGCCGTAAAGCTGGCGCTTGAATGGGTCGCGGCTAGCGGCAATTTTTCGTAAATGTACCCATATTTCGTTCAGTAACAGTCGGTAAATTATAATGGAGCTTTTAAAGTTGGTTTTTAAATTAAGACAGCGATGAAAAATGGAAATGAAATGGAAAAAATATTGTAGATTAATTATATTGTGAATGTCCATAACAGTGCAGTTACGCGAATATACGAAAATACGTCACTTATGCAAGCTATGGAAATATAAATATGATTTCTTCCTTCAATTATAATATAGGGGATATTTCGATCGCGTTCATTATTCCAAATATACAATACATCTGAAGCGTACCTATTATTGTTGAATGCAAAGTTGGAGATTGCGCTGATTGACTCCAGCAACTTGTAGAATGTGGACGATGGAGACTGCAAGTTAATTAAAATTCAGCTCTAACTTCGCTTACTTAATTTAATGTAGTTACGACAAAATTCGAGTTAATTTATGTGTCGAAAAAGTATACATGGTTTATGGATTTTAAGAATAAACCTATTCGATAAAAATTTATTCGCCTAACGCATGTTTCGTTGTAACATAAATATCGTCATGTAATGAAATTTCAAATAAAAGGCTATCTTATACTCCTCCGTGTTTTATTCTATCTTACTTACATTTTTTGTTCATTCTTCGATAACCACTTTCGTGACTATCTGTACATTTTCATCCTTTCGTTATCATCGATGTTATCTGAGTCGCGTAGGTGTGGTAAGAGCTTAAGTCTGCTCATTTTTCATAAGGTAAATTACAAGATTCATACAATGTGTGTTTAATTATACCATAATCACTGTGTTGCATAAAATTACATATTTTACAATGTTCACGAAGTGTTTTAAGCGAATCCACGCGCTGACGGAACAACATGATTGTTCGATGCTCATTTGTCATCCGAAAACAATATAGCAATGAGACCCTATCGACAATCACACAATAGGAGTAACAGTATAACAGGATTTTATTGTTTTACGACACAGCTCCTGAACCCGCAGGAGGCAGCACCCAAAAGTTTAAAGCAGAGACCTTCAAACAGGCAATTAAGTAGATTTACAACCGTACTACGTTCTCGGAACGACTAAACGTATTTAGTAGTCGTTTCCTATTGACTGTCGCGACAAATGGACACAATTGGCTTTGTTTCAGCGACCGATCATGGACATTTAAGTGAAATTCTCTAGTCGCAAGAACTCATTGAAATTTTCTTTTTTTTTAGTATAGATTATGTATATTCACAAGGCAACGATATATTATATGAATGTTCCTGCTTTTATCTTTTTTTGCTGTTCGGAATAGTTGAAGATATTTAACAGGCAGAGTTTTGGATGATGATATAATAAATAAATTAGCTGCATGATGTATCATTATGAATAGTCAATTAGTTCTCTATTACAATGCTAAAAGTTAGCCATTTTTATATTAAACAACTACTTGTGTATGCACTGCACGTATACTTGGATATATATATATAGTTATATTTATAGGCAGAAAGCACCGAGTACCAAATAGCTCTATCCTTGCAAACCTGACGCGCTTCGTCTAAATTCATCTTTATATTATATACCAATCGTTATATTTCTCTGAAAATCAAAAAGGCCAGTCGAAACTTTATTCATAGTATGATAATAATTGTCTGAGAAACATTTATACGTATTACCTAAAAGCTGAAAACGGTACTTATAGTATATTAAGTTCTTATATAAGGGATTTGAGACTATTGGCTGTTGTTTCAATCAAAGTGTACAAATATTTGATCGGAGATTGCGAATATTTACTGTCTCTTCCCTTCTTGTGGGTAACAACTTTTAGCAGCGGCAATACCTAGTTTGTGTACTTTTGAAAAGAAAGATCTTTGTACAGAGATTTATAATAAAATTTCAGCCGATATTGGAACTACGTGAGCAAGAGAGGTCTTTGTTTAAATTGCGTTTGTATCCATGGCAGACTGAAACGAAGTAAGATGCAGTGATAATGGACATTTTAAATGAAGTTATTCTCGCAAAGTGAAACTGTAAAGGTTAGTAAATAGGGTCCGTTGTTGTTCAAGTCACACAACCAAAAAATGCCTTAATAGATATAAGAGACTTGTTAAACGATGTTTTGGATAAAGGTAAGACTAATATCAAGAAAGGTATTATTAGCATATCATCACGCCAGGTTTCCTCCGGTATACGCAGAAACAAACGTGTGCCAAGTATCTGTATCCTTACAGACCTGACGTGCTCTTCTACGCTCATAAGTGTCTAATAATAGTATAATGTATTGTGTCATAATTAAGGTAACAAGCTGCTTAAGATAATCAGTTAAGTCTTTTATATCACCGAATTAGCTTGAAATTATTTAGTAAGATTATTACGGTCTTAACTGTAAGGTTTATAGCAATAAACGTTATAATAACATGACAAGAGATATTACGGCACAAAGCGTCCCCGAGTAGAACAATGTCACGCATCCGAGGAAAGTTTATGGAACATCCTAGCATAAATTGTTTGAACAAAGTCAAAACTTTACACGTTGGATGTGTTAAGTACATAACCAGTATAGCTTTGTTTTAGAACTTCAAGCTTTTTTATTTTGATAATATGAACATTATTTTACAGGCGTTTAACTAACAATAGTGATTTTCTAATAGAGATACAGATAACTCTAGTAATACCTATCTACCTGGTACCTATTAATGTATTGTTGTGGATTCAGAGTATTCACAAAAAATTCATAAAGTTTTGTCGACTATTTCACGATTCAACTGTACCTACAATTTATATGTAAAGTGTGTCATAGTAAAATTATATAACATTTTGATTCTTTAAAAGTGCTATAATAAAACAATACATACATATACATACATAACATCACGCCAGGTCCCTAACGGGGTAGGCAGTAAGTACCGAGTGCCAAATATCTGTATCCTTGCAAACCTGACGAATAAAAAGTTAAAAAAATATAGTGAATATTTGTTATAGTTCATTACGATGTTAATAGTGCCTTTACATGGGAAACATAACAATGGCTTTCAATCAATTAAATACTTTCATGTAGGTACAGTTACATTTCAGAATACCAGCATCATACATACTAATAGAACAATACCTTCGATAAATCAATACTGCCGTTGGATGTGTTCCAGTAAATATTACACTTGTACGTTTGTATCAGAAGCTATCTTTGTTCTCTCATGAATAATTAATGTACAAAAAAAATTGTGCAACTAAAAATGAGCATCTTCCTCATAAAAGCTAACTGCAGAAGCGCATGCACTAATTACTTGGATTAGTTATAAAAGGTGTCGTAAGCTGACTTTATTAACGAGAACGGCGCTTCAATTTTAACTAAAGTTGCAGAATCATTTATACACTCAATTAAGACTTGAGTTAATTGAGTTTATGTTAGGTATTTTTCTTGCAATTATTGTTACCTGCCACGATTGTTTAGTATTAATCTGAGTAAATTTCGCTCTCGACATATCTACTGTTATATATTATTTAAAACCATTTAGATACCTTCCTAGGAGAAATTTAGAAACTTGGAGAATTACAGCTTTTAGCAATCAATGAAAATAAAAACTGATATAATAAAAATCCTCAACTATCGTATCAATTGTTCATATCAAATTGAGATTCGATCGTAATAAAATGAGAATCGGCGACATTAAAGGAGACAGTGAGAAAAGCTTAAAGCCTTATCTACTCATGTTTTATTACTTTCCACCAAATACTCGAAATAAAAACGAGTAACCGCTCAGATAAGGGTTCACGAAATTGGACTCTGTACTTTAACACAAGAACGTCGTTTCTTACAAGCAACTTTGTGAAGGAAATTGGCGTCTAATATCATTCGAGGAATTGGAATTTATTGCAAAACAATCAACATCGCTCACATTACCGCGAACGTTATTGGCTCGGTTATTCCAACATCGTCAAGGATATTTTCCAAGAACGGGCAACAACAGTTTAATACGTCACGGAAGACTGCTTCAATGTCTCAATTTGTTGCAAGTAAAGCACAAGGTTTTCGTTAATGTATGGGTAACCGCATTTTAAGACCTCATGTCGTTGCAAGAACAATGAGAATGTCCTACTGTTCGGTAGCGGAGCGACCCCCATGACGCGCTTGTGTTGAATCTAAACCACAAACAACTCTATTCAGAGTAGTAACATTCAGTCTCTGACTTTATTTTATTGTTTCTAAGCGAAAGTACTTTTTAGTAGCGTTATATTGTTGCAAACCAAACTATGATGCTACCGGCGGGTGGCTATCCTTTCTTATTTGGTTACCTGATGACAGATTTGCGACTGTTATTGATTGCTTCTTTCCTGTTGAAATTTGTCTTTAAATCTAAGAATGTTCCACAATGTTTTCGTGTACATTATGTCTTCAATATATTTTTTTCCTTTAACTTTATTTTTCGTCGGAAAACATCGTGAACTACAAAATAATATAACATGAAAATTAATACAGATCTAAGGTTTCTGCTGAAAGAAGTGACGCAAAATTATAATAATAAAGGTTTGGAGCAGAAAATAAATTGCCCAAAATTCGGTATCAAATATAATTTGGAAGATAAATTCAAAGAAATCATCTAACGGCTCTTCCTTTTATTGTACAACTGAAAACTGTATAAGAATTGAATAGGAATAATTACGTATTTTCTTTTACACGAAGGAACATAAAACGGGAACCGTATCCATGTTGTGACGAGAATCTTAAATGGAATGCGAAATCTTTAAGATCGATTTTTCAGGATAATACCTCTAGTGCCATATGTGTGTTGTTTATAAGGAAATATTGAAGCAAATACTCGTGCATTATTGAGAGTTTATTAATTAATTTCATGAGTGAATTCATTCATTAACTTGAACCTGCCACTGGTTTCATAATGCTACCTACCGCTCGTGACCTAATTAAAACCGCTTTGAAAAATCTGTATAATGTATTACAAAGGAATAATTTAATAATGTATGAGTTATATCGGCAATCGCAGTTCTACCGTACTCTAGGCCGCGCTGTGGCTCCAGCTGCTATTAGTTTTAGTCAACAACTCTAAAAAACATTTAGTGCATAACGTCTTTATTTCCTTTAACTCCTTTTATTTATATATATGTATATATATATATAGTTTTTGTATATAAGCTACGAGAGTACACGTTGTGATATTAGTTTCAGGGACAGGCATTTACCAGTCTTTAACTGATCTCACCAGGTTATACATCTGACTGATCCTTTAATTCAGTGGTCACTGGTCAGGGACCATGCCTGCTGAATAGGGATTTCAAGATTCCGATAATGGTTAAATTCGTTTTAAAGAACAGATTTTCTAAAGGTTCATTAATTGATTTTCTGTCAATAAAATATTATATGTATTGTATTATGATGTCTTATTACCAGTTTTACGAGGATTTTTTAATACGAATTTAGCGAGTCCGTCAAGTAACTGGCCATCGATACCGTCCTCCTACCGATGCTGCGGACGTAGCACCACCCAAGTTTGCCACACACACGATGGGCGTATCTACTTTGTCACCTTGTATTCAGTCAGGGACACAGAGAGATATATTTGGCGATCACAAAAGATCGAGCCGACTAATTCGTGGCTAATACATCAACTACGTGAAAGAAAAAAAAGAAAATGAAGATCGTTCGGTTTCTGAAAGAGCCGCCGGAGTTATTGACGTTTATGTTGGTGTCATTGTATATGGCGTCAGATGTATGAATGGAAGCGGGCTAACGTAATGGGTGTGAAGTGTTCCCATTGTAGTCTGTTTCAAGACAGGTATAGGTGAATCGCGGAGGTCTGCACGTTATAGGCTGACGGAACCGTGTGACGTTTAATGTGTGTGGATCTTAAATACCTTCGCTATTGTTTAAAACAGCTTAAATGGCTCCGTGACAATAATTTGTATAATTCATTTGAGTAATTGCTGACGAGAGATTGGTTTGAGTTGGAGCCTACATACAACTTATACGGCCTAATTAATTTAGACTGTACAGAATTAATGTATACGATATAGTTAAATATTATCGTAAGGTGGACGGTGAGGACGGTGAGATAAAACTGATTAAAATCAATGAGAAAAAATATATTGCTTTTATATACCTACCTATGGATAATCAGGTCTTTGCGTCGAATAGACAATACAAATCGTTTCCTATATTCATCGTTCAGAACTATGCGTGGCTCTAGGAAGTGTACCTATAACACGAAAATATTTCGAGTATGAATGAAATTAACGTTGTGAAATAGTCTGGTGGTCCATCGATTTACTGGATACGTGTAAAGGCATGTCTTCACATGCCAGCCTTAATTAATTGTTTTCTGTATGCAAGTGGGTTTCAGTCGATTTAAAATCGTTTTTAGAGCTTTGTGAGTTTAAGTAGATGTTTCCAGGTCAATACTTGTCATGTCATGTCTTGTTTCAATTCTGTGGTTTTCTTAAGTATCTATTTACGGCGAACTTATTTACTGTAGTTGAAACGTGTGTATCCCCTAACCAATAGTGAAAGCTGTTCTGTTTCTCCACTGTGTCTGTGCAGAATATGCTCAATGAAGATGCACGTTGCTGTTACAAAGTATTGTATCGTAATTTCATTCTCACTATCATGTGAATGTCGCGTGCGGACTGTTAAGCTTGAGATGATCGGAATTGGAGCTATTCAAATGGCTCTTGCCACTTAGTTGTCTATAAAAATTTTTAGGCTGGCATCTTGGTTTATTTGGTTCATTTTTCGAAACATTTGTGAAATGAGTGCGTTAGTTTGTTAAGTGTCCGGGCGTAAAAGAAATAATATAAGTATTACTATAATCACTTGCCTAATTTGGAATCATATACCACTATGCGGAGGTGTCCCAATTGTTATTATTATTATTAAAATGTGGCTTTGCTATAGTACGTATTGTAGATATGAGTACCCAACTTTAAGTACACGTGTAGCGTGGGCGTTTATTGAAAATGCAGCCTGAAAGCTTCATCTCTGTTTTACAAACTCGATACGTATTTGTAACAAAATAAAACAATGTGCTTGATGGATGAATAAGCGGATTAGTTACTGCCCACGGCACTCCGAAATGTTAATCCTGCTTGAATTCTGATGGATACCAATTTATTAATAGACAAAGTGAGAGATTACGAAATATATTTGTGCAAATTGTTGTTGTGCTTATAATTATTTTGTAAATATAAAATTGTGTTCGTTTTGTGTGTGGGTGTGTTCCAAGAAAATTGTGACTTAGGACATTTCAAACGTAGTTGGAATAGGCAACCATGGTACATCGTAGGCCACTATCGCGTTAAAGATACATAAAGCTTATATTCGATCAAATCCTTTTTTACATTGTAATACCGGAAGTTTCTTGGTGAACCAAAAGAAAAATAGTTATGATGACATAAAACTAATTTAGGTAAGGACTATTAGTGTACAATTTTAATTGTTTTTATTATTATACCATCACATTTTTAACTATATTCGGTAGATCGTTCCCTATAAATAAACACAAAGATATACTTATGTGTTTATTAATTAGTTTCGTGCATGTATGGAACAAGACTGCAGTTGAAAAAGCGATGTATTTTTCGGGTCCATTTAACTTTCATTGAAATTCAAATATCTGTGAGAACATTCGAGAATGAAGCTGCGCAAATGTTTCGTATAATAGTTTCACATTTGTTGGAATGTTTTACAGACATTTCATACATTATTTTGTCTATGATTTTTGTTGAGCGTGGGATTCTATTCGTATTAAATAATGTAGCAACTGTTTCCTCAGAGTGCTCGAATTAAAGTATTTTAGAGCGCTATGTAATCGTATTATTACATGTGTATAATGTATAATTTGGCCCCGCAGATCATTTTAAAAGCGCGTTTAAGAAGTACCTAAATTCACTTGGAGCGTGCTGTATGTACGTGAAAAAATAAAAGATATATTAAAGGTTTTCCAAAGGTTGCCTACATCCGGTGTACATATATAATACAGTGGCGACTGGTTTAGACTAATTGAATGTATCCAAAATAGCGATATTAATATCTCTAGAAAGATAAATATCTTGCCGCATATAAATGCTGAAAGTTTATTCAAAAGACCAAAAACTTTTTTCGATCTGGATAAATGCGAATCCTTGTAACTAAGGTCCGGACAATCAAGTCTCCAGATGATATTTTAAAGTACGGACGGCGTCACTAACTAGCTCTAGAAAGTTATAGGTAGCAACATTGATTGTAACTAAACTGTAATGTAGAAGCAGTTTGATGTATTCTTAACCTTAATATACATATCACACTCATGGAACCTTTGGTTGCAATAGAAAAAACCGGACGGTTTTGAAAGTTCTTTTTTGTGGTCACTCTTGTGTGCTTACAAATTCAGAGATCCTCGCATAGTTTAAAGCTCATTTCATTTACCATACAATGATTATGTTATTAGAATATTTGGTTATGTATTTGTACGTTATGTTCACACTAAGTCCGAGATTCGTTCGTATTTATCTATTTTCTGTTATCATTGATACGTCTTTATTGAATTTTTATTAACAACATTATTTGAATTTCAGATAACTCATATAATATTCAATCTAGTTATTGTATAACCTCATAATACTTAATACTCGCACGTTCGATTCCGTGAAGTGCTTTGTATGATTGAAAAGCTAAAATGTACATTCAAATATTATGAAACTTGAAACACGGTGCTAATTGAGTGGTACTAATAGGCTTACAGCATTTGCAGCTTATTGGCAATACATTGTATAAGTTAGAGGCGTTATTGTGAAACTATGAAATGGCCGTATGAGTGTATATGTTTAGTACGTCGTCCTATTATTCTACTTATAACTGGGATCTGTTTTCAGTTTCCTCCACGTTCTGATCGGGAGATACACAACAAGATATGAGGCATTTAAAATTAATCACATATAAAAAGCTGTACTGTGAAATTTTAAATACAAAATACCTTTTGTTTTCTCGCAGAGACACACGCGCACATTTTTGTGGAATATTCGGTCAAATATTGAATATTAACAGTTATATGCATAAAAGTCAACATGGTGACACTAACAAAGTATTCTACAAAAACTCCAAGCTGTTGAAACATTTTTTGTCGTTAAATCTTTGCCGTTTCAAGCTCCATAAAGGGTAAAAAAGTCGTAGATTTCCATCCTGACACGAAACTTAATTTTGTCAATGTCAATGTCGGGAGGGAAACAGCGGGAAAACTGGTTGGTATTTTAACTCATTAAAACGCTTGCTCGGTGAAGTAATTCAGTTTGGAGGCAGCGCATCGTTAATCACATATATGGAGGTTATTATGCAAACTTTGTTACATTAAGAGCTTCATACACTATTACCAGCGTCCCTGTTGATAGTAATTAAATTTTAAGAAATAAAATATGTTTTAGGATGCTTCTATGCTAGTCAAGACTCTTAATTAGAAAGTTATTCAATAATATTTACTTGTAAGTGACGGGAAAATTAATACATCGATAGGTTCATTAGCTTGTTATTGTACTGTTTAGCTTTCTCGTCATTACATTTTTGACAGGAATAAAATAAATAATTACACTGTTCATGTCAATTCCCAGATATATCAAAAGCTTTCGATGACGCTTTAAAAAAATAATTGGCAAAATGGCGGCGTAAGTCAGGGGTGAACAAATAATCAGGGCAGTAATGGTAGTCGTTTATTTACTTTTGGCGATTTATAATTCACGTGGGGTGATTCTGAATTTATTCGGGTGGGGTTTTGTAATGGTAACGCCATTCAGTTACGCCTCGTTGAAAGGGGAACACTATAGTTAGGGGTTGCGTGACTCTGGAAAAGGCAAGGGGACCTCCATTGTACTTTTTAGTTCCATTTTCAAAATGTTTGGCAATGATAACGGATATTATAACGAACAACATTTACCTTATCCGTTATTTTATTTTAATTTATCCTTCACAGTAGTGAAATGTAGAATGATTAACAAATGAACAACTAATGTGAAGTTTCAGATAGCGGCTTAAGAAGTGTATATAAAAGACGTAGCTGATGTTGTCTATGGTCAGACAATGTCACGTGCTTCCGCTGTGATATTAACAATGTCATATCAGATAAACTTTTCTCATATTAGATCCATTATCGGACGTAATCATCCTAAGTAGTAAACAGATCCTATTACTCTATTTTCGAGAAACAACATCATAATGGGAACTTTGGGAAAAACCGCAATGCGTCGAAAGAGTTCAAAACTGAAGCAATTAAAGGCCACTTTATCTAATGGAAGCTGCGACAGATAAAAATCTGGACTATACCACAATTCCAGCTATGCTTCGATTGGGGCACTGTTAACCTGTAGACGTTTTCACATCATTACACTTGTTAGACGCTTTGCAGCAAGAAAAGACACGGTACATATCACATTTAATTATATTTAAGCAGAGTTTCTGTTATAATTCAGTGATATTAAATTTCGTCGTGCGTCGACGTCAAAGCGCATTGACGAGGCTCCTGTAAGTAGCTTTCACTGAACTTCCACAACTTAATACCATTTACGCGAGCAACGGAGCAATAGAAGTCCTTTATATTTCAGGTAAATTGGGATGCTTTAATTATTAGTATGTCCATTTCATCTAAACCTGGTTTTAATATTTTTTGTAACAATTGTTGTCACATTTTTTTATATCTCAACATGTGAAATTATACTATATAATCTGTAGAAGTTATTTCTTTTATACGAGTGGGCATCCATGTCCAAGAGTGGAACAATAAAACGGGTCGAAAAGAAATCTAAGAAAAGTTACAGGTATACATCGTGTTATAACACTTGGAAGTAATTTTTAATTTCAAAATTAATACACGTTACAATAAACGATTATTGGTGAGCGCGGCGCTGAAAGAAGTGTGCCTTTTGTATAATTCAAAATACACGAATACTAACGAAACATGAGAGCCTCAAAGATGTAAATTAAAAATAAATTTATTACACTATACTATCACTTAGTGATAAAAACTTCATTCACTGACACGATTTAATTTAAACCAACAAAGGTCATTTTGAGAAATCGTGTTTGAAAGTTAAGTCTGAGTCCGTATCTAGGTAATATTTGAACACTTTTTGTCAGTTTTTTGTGCTTGGCTTCACTTATTTTTGCGAGTGAGAGTGTAAATAGATTTCGATATTTTATGACGCTGATTAGAATTATTTGTTAAAGTAAATTTATATTACAGTGCCAGGTCTATGAATGTCTATTGATTTTACATTTAATATGTTAGGAAATTACCATTTTTTAAACATTTAACCAATCAAAGTACACTACAATAAACTTTTATAATATATTGCCTTAGAAGAACTTACCACTACTGCTTTTAACTACTACAACATTTTTTTTAAAATAAAATACTACGTAATATGTCGTATTCGGTATAGTTATACCTAGGTATATATACTATTTACATATACCTATGTGTAAAATTAGTATAATATACTACTCAAACGTACACTACGTATATAATTGTGAAAATATCTCAAATCAACAATTTAAGGTGAATGAATTTACTATTAGAATTTCGGATACGAAAACTTGTCAACCGAAATAAATTGCCGTTACGTAAATCGGATTGACTGATTAATTTGTTTGATAACGTTTCAATAACATGAAAATTTTTAAGAGTATTTCGAGGTCAAAGTTTTTGTTTCACGTTGTTACATTTAGAGTATTTTGTTAAAATCCATATTTTAGCGCGCATGGAACGACTTTGTCGCATTCTAACAATACGCTGGCCGTCGGCTATGAATTCTTACACTCATTCCAATTTGTCAAGAAACAAAAATGTAGCAACCAGCCGTCCTCTTTCTCTTAATAATAACTTTTATATACACCAATTTGTTATTGCCCTATATCACATAATGCAAGTTTCTGTCATTATAATTTTGTATTCTGACCCTGAAATATTAATTTCAAATAATAAATTCACGTAACTTTCATATGTAAAGAAAACCAACGTACGTAAATGTTACCCTAGTTGTACGATTCCTTTATGAAACTAAGTACTCAAGCGGTTAACCCGTAAAATCGTACGTGTAATGCTAAGATACGTGTAAAATTAAGTGTTAAAAATGAGTGTAGAAATGGTGATTAGATCCAGGTATTTAGCGGTCGCTGTGGCACGATTGAGCGGTCACATCTCGCCATACAGCACAACCGACACGGATATCATACGCCACCATATCACAATTCTATGCCTCGTTTGTTCCATTATGATAGGCGGTAAAATCGTGTCATATGCCTAATTATATCGCACCAATTTTAACTATGCTCAATCGATAGTCTCGCTCACCTAACTCTTTAAATAAAACGGTTCGTTCGTAAGTAGGTACCTAACTAAATTAACTTAACACAAAACTTTATTTTGGGAAATCGATTTCGTCAAACACTTTTTTGTCAGTGGCATTGTTTTGTTCGGCCTTGTCCGGACGGTGATGGATCGAGCGCTCTCGCCACTCATTATTACGTTGGACGCATAAAAGAAGACACTTTACTTTGTTAAGAGGCTACTAGTATTACACATGGGAATCACCAATCAAACGTTGACGTTTCTGAGATGTACGTGCGGTCGTAATCTGTCTTCCTGCGTTTTTGAACTCGATGCATTGTGAACTCGTCAATCAAGTAGCGGCAAGCCTTATTTCTGATACCTGCTACTACACTTGTTTTTCTTTTTCCATTTGAAGAATATTGAAATTTAATTAAAATTCCTTAGATCTCAGATCGGCGTAGTTTGATATTAATCATCAAGCTGCAGTTCTAATAAAGTTGATTGAAAGACGGTATACATACATACTTTCATATATATAATATGACTATGTTGTGGACTAATGAATGTTGCATTCATTACACCAGTATTGTTACTCACTACTGATATTAGCATATCCTGTAACTTTGTTAATTTCAACTGTTCTCATTCAACTGGGTCTTAAATCTGGCGTTTGTTTGTGTCCGGTTGGTTACTGGATTTTTTCGGTCGGATCCTGCAAAGTTGCTTTTACATATTTTTAACTTGTCAATTATTATTATTAAATGTTCTAAATATATGTCATTTACTTACAGGTAATAATAAAGGTAAGGTAATAAACCTCACTATACATTTGGCTATGGTTATATTATCAGCCATACAGACATGTTCACGCCGTTACCAGTTTATTTTTAACTACAAGCGTAATATTTATTTTCGTGTAGGTGTCGCATTTACCAGGTAGTAATCTTGAAAGTAAAGATGGTCTATAAATAATGGGGATTATGCTTCGTTGTAAGCATTACATTTTTGATAAAGATACTAATCCGGCAGCAGCGAGTTCAGTGAAGCGGCTTAGATTAGCTCGGCAAGTACACGGAGCGGATTGCCTTTGCTACTTAATATAACGTGGGTGAACTAAATTGCGCATATACTTGAAACGTTAGAGTTTAGAAATTTATATCATCATTTCACTTCTAGACTGATGTAGAGCTGAATCAGTTTACGTTTAGACATTACATTTGAAATCTATTGTGAATTGCAATTAACTGTTACCTCGTAACTTGTTACAAAAACTTAAAGTTATAGAAAATCAACATATTTTTAACCAAATCAGTTTTAACTTGACTAGAACACATTCCTTTTTCCTTACCCAACAATAAATAATTTATGTATATATTACTAGTATTTAACTCTTGTTATTTTTATATCTAGGTACCTATATGTATACCTATGTACATATAAAAAATATCAATTAATTCCCTACACGAATAGTTATTTATAAATTATAATAATCTGTAGATTGTAAAAAACAGCAAGAATGAATTTTTAGAACTACCTATTTAATATAGTTATTGATTAATGGGGATAAATTGAGGTAAAGTTAATTATGCTTCATAAATTTCGTGACATAACAATAAAGAAGTGAACGTAAAAATTAATTATGTGCAATCGGCACGCTATTCTAATAATCATAAATTACGACGAAATCGGATCAAACGCGGTAGGTCCAACAACAATGTGCGAAACATTAAAAATATCAACAAAGGAACTTTTGACGTTCATAGTACATACTACACGACAAACATGGCCTCGCACGCTTCAAATAAAACGCCAAACTAAATACAACCTTATGTTACTGCAGTATAGCTCACTGGAAACGTAAGTGTATGTAAATGGGGTGAGGTTTATAGTTGTCGCTCGCGCCAGCTGGCATACCGTGGAAAATCAATTTTCACGTAGACCCGACGGATGTCGCATCTGCGCGACTGTACCGCTCCTGCACCCAAAATACTTCACCGCTGAAGGGAAATCATATGGGACTATTATACTAACTTTTGTAGTGTAATAAACGATAATGACTTTTAATAAATACTTAAATTGGAGTTATACAATTATTACCTAAAATTGCAGCAAATAATAAACGGGCAACTAAGTAAATCAGTGATAATATCAATAAACGGGTATTATTATGATGTAATAGGATTTGAGTAGAGAGGATTTATTTATTAGTTCTTTATTGTTAAACTTGAGGCTGGTCTACATACTACTAGAATTAAGGATTCTATGAGAACTAAGGATATTGTTATGAGAACTAAGCATAATATAAATAAGAGTTCATTTACATACTTGCCGAGGTATATTTGACAGGTCGGTTCCGATCTATTAGCGATACGTCACATCGCTGACCGCGTCAACGCATCGCCGAGAAATCAACAAAAACAGTAGTGAGGACCACACATGGGCTGGAGACGAAATCGTCGAGCTATCACCGTTGCGAATCGGTTTAACGCAAACATATAATCGTTCGTTCTATTTGTTTCAAGCCAGCCGTAACCGGGGATTTTAATAAAAACATCAAAGGGGGTGCGTAAGAGCAAGTCCGAAAGAGTAATTATGATTGGTCTCGCTTTACCGGAAATAGTTTGTGTCGCTATTAATTCCGTTTATTTTGGTAGCACGACCTGTTCGGAGGTCCTTACGGTTCCGCGGCAGACGACGCGGCAGACTCAATATGGCTCCTACATTTTGCTGTTGAGTGTTTTGCTCGTAAATTAGGTTCGTGATAATTTTATTACTTAATATTTTTTAATTTAATTCTTAACAGTCCATTGACCATTTGGCTGACTAAAAATTCAATAAGGCAAAATTGTATGTATATTTTCTTCATTAAAAACTGTACTAAAATGTTCTCGAACAGAGGACCTTGAGAATACTTGCATGGTTATTTTATAGGAAATAAACGCAATATGATTATTAAATTTCGTTAAAAATACGAAATAGTCGTTAATGGGAGAAAGCCAAAGCATCAAAGTGGAGCGAGTTAGAGCATCATCTAGGCGCAGGACGCACCCGCTCGGCGTGACGCATCGCGATTTCCACGCATCCATCCCGCGCCGCTTTGTCACAAAGGAAATTAACAGTGCGCCCGTGTGCGTGCTGTTTGTCAGTACGTGCGTACTGGCCGCAGATACATTTAAAAATATTAGTTACGTATTCTTTTTTTAATACTACGCTTTAAAATCTTTCTTCATTTCTTTTTTTGGGCTGTTTGTGTTTTGTTTATAACAATTTTAATCTATTATTAATATAAACACTATTTTACAATAAATATTAACTTATTGATTACCATCAATAAGAACTTAGTTACAATGAAATTTAAGTCTAATAACCTTAATAATGTGTTTAATGTATGTAATTAAATCATTCATTGTTAATAATAGAGTAATAAATTGTTGTATACTAAATTCTTAATAAATTTTAACAAACTTTGCACGGTAGAATCTTCATCTATAACAGATGCTAAGTCCAAGTGCCAGGATTTTGCTAATTTGTTTATTTTATAATAAACCCAAAAAAGTTGTACTGCAAAGGGCATGGTTAATACTAAAAAGGATTTTCTTTCAGTTTCAACATCATACTCACCGTACTGTTCGTTTATCGTCGCAATAATTTTTAAAATATTTTTTCTGAGAGTAACTAATGCGGAACTTAACTTTATTAAACTGATTATTTATTTGTTAACGCTACTTCTCCTATAATCAACCGTCAGTGTGCCAATGAAGGAAGAACCATTGTTACGTCGTTGAATGAAAAGTTCTATTTGAGTAGACGTGGGTATTTTTTGTGTTTTTAAAGTAATTTTCAGCAGATGTTACCATTTGATCGATCAGTCTTTCGTTAAAAATGTATAGCGGTCTATTAGTTTTAAAACCATGAAATTATTTTCCTTGCCCTCATATGAGTTCGGAGGCGAAATGTTTGGGTAAAACTGTAGGCGTTTCATTAACATTGTATTCTGTAAATTTCGTCGGCAGGTTAGTCGGTAAGCCGAAGCAGAATGCTTTTAATTATTCCGAACATACGGGTTTATTTATTTATTTGTTTTTTTTGGGTTTGTGGATTTGTTTTAAAATTAAACGATTACATTACCTAAGCTTCAAAACTGATGTAGTACCGGTAAACATATTTTGTAATTAAATTTCCAATTTAGTTTAACAGCCACTTTTGGGCGCCTCTTTCCTGTCACGCGGGTTTGCGCCTATTGTTTCATAAATGCTTTGCTGTCACGAGTGCGACATACACGTGGTTTGCGGATAGCATCTATAAAATGATGGAAATTATGCTGTTCGCACGTGGACTAGAAACGAACGCACGCGCAACTGCGTCGCAAGAAAAAGACCCCTAAGGGGTCAAACAGGTTCTTGACTAAGGTTTTTGACAGCGAAAATGCGAATCATGAATTTAGATATTTATTAGTGGGTCCTAGCTATTAGTGTACTTGAATTTGCCTGTGTGTATAGGAGACATATAGACAGAATCATAGCCAGAGGGTATTTTATTATTCCATAGTAATATTTTATCTCATGAAATTAAGTACGGATTAAATAGCACATTAAAGTTAAAATAACGGGTCAATTCGTCTATCTCACCTCGCAGGCTTTATTCGGATTATACAATTTTACGTCGGGAAGATCCGGTTATAGTGCTTAGCTACTAAATATGACTTTTATAAAGGGTACTTAACATACGTTTGTAAAATAACGCCGTCCGCCCGATAGCCGCGCTAAGGGTCTTGGGTGTGATTTCAGGTAAAACAGATATGCTATATAAATGATGAAATGAGATATCTAAAGTCTAGAGTGGACACCGTGATCTGACAACCTTAATGCAGGACGCCTCCCGGCTGCATGTAGAAGGAATCATGGAAGGCCTAGTTCCAGCACTGGACTTATAGAAGCTGATGATGATGAATTGAGACATCAGTATTGTGGGTCCTAACGTTATATGCCTCAATATGTATCGTATCGGTACACGAGTAACAGAGCGTGTGACTTGCAGATCTGTCTGTTGCTTCTATAAAATTTCACTGAATGTTTCCGTTTATTGTCCGAAACACAATTAAACGCCCACGACCTTCTCAATGAGGTTATTTGCTGTATGATTCATTCATCGCCATGAGAACAGTGTTGTAAAAATTTCTCGAATATTTTCTTATTGTGTTTACAGTTTTGTCCAATCCGAAAAAATGGTGGTGATTTAAATTTTACGTTTCGTTACCCGAACGCCCAACGAATTTTTATCGACCGAATAATTAATATACGTTTTTGGTTCTAATACTCTGTTAACCGTGGGAAAGGCGGGTTGTTTATTTATAATCATTTCAGTAAATTTTAACGCGAATGTTTTGCAAATCACGGATGCGGTTGACGGAGCGATCAGTTCTGCGCTTTCGGAAGAAGATTTAGCAAAAAAAGTAATTAAGTTTCGGTATAGCTCTCGTAAACTAGGGCATCACGATTAAAAAGTTTATCTTCGGTAAATTACGGTATATATTCTTTCGAGATGATATTTATATTTTAAATAACAAAGAATTTTCAATTTCTAGCTGTAGTAGGTATGTGAAATAATTTCTAAATAAACCATGTTACCCTCGAACCTTCTTAAATCGTACCATATTTCTGATTCATATCAACTCTAGTTTTCATTTAATGCTTTAATTATTATTATCATTACAGCCAAATTCATAATATTTAATGTAAGTATAAATTAATGGCAAAAATTTTGATTTACTGTAGGTATAGTAATACTAAATATTACCAAAATAATTATGGTTATAAAGTTCGGTGAACTCAGTGTGTGCTACTAGTAAAGAAGTCATTATGTCTGATTATTATATTTACCGACTGTAGTTTCAACCGTATAATAGGCACATAGCTAAACGCTTAACATTTTGTAGCCTACAATTTGTGCCCTACACAAATCATATTTCAGATTTCTTGAAGGTAATTCGACTAATCATATTCAAAAGCACCACGTTCACTTCGGTCTGACGTTTAACATTAATATACTGCTGACTTTATGAATTGCCCAGGTGGTCTGACAGTGTCGATGTACTTCGAAACCTGCCCAAAGAAGTCAGGAATAGGTGAAACAAATTTCAAAGGGATTGCGAACGCGTTATGAGGCACTGTTCGCGGGAAGAAACGTACTTCGGTTGGCAACAATACATCGATAAAACTTATTACGAGTTCCTCACCTCGTGCTTGTTTGAGTAGCGGAAATAATAAAGAAAAATGCGCCAATACCTGCGAGTGAACACTAAAGTGGATTTGCGAAATAAAACGTAGATTTATTTACACATCCATTGCTGTTTTCTTCAACGAAAAGCACGACGATTAGTAAGTAAAATAAGTCATAGGCTAAAAGACGCAGCCACAATATCGCATCTAAGCGTCTGTAAGAATTGTTGATGTAACTGGAAATACGAAGGACATTTAAAAGTTCTCATGAACACATCGTTTCAGACAATTTATTTGAACAAGGGACTCTTAACAATAAACTTTTTTTCTCGGACCATTTACTTTGGGCCGGTGATAAAATTAGAAGGATATTGCGTCATTAGACGTAGATATATGTACATAGCACCTTTAACAATTTTCATTAAGGTGTAAAACGGCCCGTCTTTCTCTTACTTTGGCGAATATTTATTTGAACACATGTCATCGTGACGTCAGAGACCTCGTGACAAACACGAAGTGAATATAATAATGTAATTGGACGTAATGTGCTGTTATTCGCTATCCAACCGCCTTTTATCCGTTACGTGATCTTGTCGCCTCGGTCGATGTGAATCCTTAACGGTACATTGCGCTGTACAAGTTTTGCTTAACAGATTGTACTGAAAGCGCTTTGCCCTGACCTTTTCCCTTTACTCGTAATGATATATATTTTGTGGTGTTTTACCCTAAGAGATACTAACTACGCTCCTTAAACGCGGGCTTAGTGCCAGTGTTTGTTTGCATTTAGTTTCTAATATATTTTGTAACATAAAAGTCTGTATACTTAGAGTACCACCTATTGATGATAATAGTAAATAATTATATGTTGCAAGTTAAATAGTTGTTTTAACAATACATAAATTCATAATGTTTATTAATTTTCACATATCGGCCCTAATTCTCTAAACCGCACTGAATGCCATTAATCCGCCCTGGGGCAACCTGGTAGAGTGTACTCCAATCTTAGCGCAGTTGTAGGACATACCCCTGCAAAGCAATGATTGAAATGGTTAAAGCCAATGTATGCGTCAGTTTGGTTACTATTAATGAAACTCCTACAATGAATATGTCTGTGATAAAAATATTTTCCAATATCAAATATAGTGTTTCATATCATAAAACATTTAAATGATCATGTGGTTACATGGGTATGTTTCTTTCAAAACTATAAACCTTCGATTAAACTCTACGATCATCGTACGGAACCCCAAAGAGAGTTCTGAGGCGCCGACATCTGTATCATATCTCATAATCGGGAAGTGGGATAATAATAAGGGGCGATTGTCCCAAACTGTGGTGTGACTTGCACATTCGCCATTCGTACGACACGAGGGTTAATACATTTAATGATGGTCGCCTATTACGAGTTGTTAGGCAAACGACACAGAACGAACCGACGAAACGCATTCGTTATGCTGCGTTAAAGGAACTTTTCTATCAATATTACATGATTAAGCCTTTAGTGGATGTCATTTCGCAATTGCTAGGATGTGCCTTCGTAAAGGCTATGTACATGTTATTTTGGAGAAATGCATAAAACGATGCATTTCTGGCGCTCACGTGACTAGCGATGGCGAGGAGATATATCATTACCATTTCGTTGTTCGGAGGACTCATGCAGCGGCCGGTTACAGTTGTTAACATCGTATTGCAGCCGTATACTTACATTAAGAGTCTTTATCTCATAAAATGCTCTGACTTGCATGCACCTATACATTGGTAAATTACTTATATCCCTGCTAACCCATATTTGATCAGCTTCTTGGTACAAACTTCTGTTCCCGTAAATTGTAAAAAGCTTTGTCTACGGCTATAGTAATAAATACATTCAATAAAAAAATATTTTCAATAAAACTTGTTATTTTTTATTTAGCACTTTTTGCTACATTAAAAAATCAACGTCAGCGTGTAAAATATGCTGCTGAAACATAATTTTAAAAGTTGAAATGAGATAAAATAGTAGGATTTTTTTCGCTACCATAATTCTGCTCGCATATTTTTGCAAGGTATATAACATTCATTTTCGCTGCGTCATTTCGTCACTTTGTCAGCATGATGAATGGCCGTTAGCATGCCCACTTATCTGTACATAACACACTCATATGCTGCGATTAGTTTTCATCATATGGAGATTATCGACGTGCGATAAATTTTCGTACCTATGTACGCTTAAAGTTTTTGCCCGTAATAATTTATGCCTTCATTAACATACATACGATCTTACCAATTAATTAAGCTGGACTGGCTTCAGTCAGGACGCAGCTATATTTCAAGAAACTGACAAATGCGTCCGCTCCATCACATCGGATAAAATATTATTAAAACAAACAAATGAACAAAAAAGATATCTTTTCGAATGAGCCGAAATCAATGTGCGAGCTTCGGTACGTTGCTGGAGTTGGTGCATCAACATCGAGAAGGATTATCTCGTTCAAGAAAATCGATGCAACGTCAGCTTTGTGTGTCCGATTTCACGGCTCAAAATGGGCTACGTAATTGTAAGACAATAAGTAGGAAAGCTCGATCGGTTTCGTAGCAGTAATTTAATGTAACAGTTAATATGACAGCGGGCATGAGCGTGCCAGCGGGTCGCCCGTGTATTATATTTATGCACTCACACCTGGAGGTCTACTTTGAGTATTTTATTTTGAGTTGTTGTCTCGATATTATAGAGCACTTGTATTTATGTTGAGGCCGATAAATACGGGCTATTAATTACTGATTGTGTTACAGTTCTGTTAATTCATCATGATTAATGCCAATCCTTCGTCCATTACGGTTCAAAGGTTTATTTCCTTTGTCGACGCTTTTGTTTGCGGCTTCCAATTATACAGACTATCAAAATAGGAGTTCGATAATTACTATGCCGAACTAATTAAAAAATAAACCGTTGTTAAAATTTAAAAGTCGTGAATTTTTTTGCACAATGCTAATGTACACAGATTTTTGGTTTTATAATCAATCAGATCAAAGCAATTCGATTAAACAGTTTAACACATGAACTCTTGAACTTGTATTTCTGTACTGTGGTGGTAAATTCGCAATCATCTAAAATATCCCATCTAAGTTTTGGGTTTAAACCTTATGATTTCATTTTGATATTCAAAAGTAAGTAATCCATTTCAACAGTAGAGATCTCTCGAAGTCGGCGTGAAGAATTTAAAATTTACACAAAAAATTGTACCTACATCCACAATAGATCGAGCTCAGTGAAATGCTTGGATAATTGTTTATCTCCGGACGAATTCGCTGATTTGCGGCTTCAGGGATCAGGTGTTAATGTCCATGGGGGAATCGTGACTAAGCGTTGTCGTTTGTTTTCTCTCAGCACTTATACTTTCATTCAGAATATTGATCATTCACGGAACAAGAAAAGTTCGAAATCTCGTTACATCCAATTTTAGAGTAAATGTGGTGAAATGTACAAATCTATTTGTTTTAAAATTTCTTAGATTTTATGTAGATACCAATTACTTTGGGGTCAGGTACCTAACAAAAAACAAAGGTGTCTCTGGTGCATTAAAAAAATCTGTCACTCTACAGAGCATCATTGATACATCAAATATTAATAAAACGGACGAATTATGCATTCCTAAAATATTAGTCAGCACAGTACACAGCGCAAGCGCAAGATTTTGTTAGTGACGTGAACTTCTGAGTAATACTAATACTTAAATGAAAACAGAAACATATCAATGTATTACTAAAAACTGTGTGTATCTTAACTGAAAGAAATATATTTTAAGAACTGATTTTTAAGGTTAGCCCAAGGCTTGTTCGCGGAAAGTGGTGTGCAGTTTTTGAATACGTCTTTGGGGCTTCTTTAATGTTTCAACATGAGCACTGGGACTTCAGCGAACACGTCTGTGTCAGCAAGCACGTGCAATTTGCGATGAAATGTGACCCGATTGATGTCTTTGTTCGGCTTCGAGAATATTTTACGTTCCGCCGAGGGCTGCTGACTAAGTTTTGTGCCTAAATGTGAAGCATAAGTTATGTTTACATTGTTTGGCGAGAGCTTCGTATCACAAACACTGCGTAGGTGCTGTTGATGTTTCAAAATATGTTACTAATTTTGTTTTCCCACGTCGCCACTGCCATAATTATTTTCTCGTACTTCAAAATTATGTAGTAATTCAGGTCCATTTTGATGTATATTTATGCATCCGACAATTTAATATTATCACTTGTTACTACAAATTGCCACTTCCGGGCATTTTTTCGGAAATTCGAACAAGCCTTAATAAAACATACATC
>DWUN01000023.1:0-41416 GCA_018249975.1 Passova gellias
TTATGAATGTAGACGAAGCGCGTCAGGTTTGCAAGGACAGAGCTATTTGGCACTCGGTGCTTTCTGCCTACCCCATTAGGGACCTGACGTGATATTATATATGTATAATTATAATATGTTTATGTATAACGTCACGTAAATCACGTGTCAAGACATTCTGAATGACATGGTTGAACTCACAGTATAACAAGCCCTAATACTTTTTTTTATCGTGATCCCTTTATTAGAGTTCGGAAAGCACCCGAACGAGACTCGTTAAAAGTCTTAAAGGCCCACGAATTCATTCATGAAATTCACGATCCCCATTTATTTGTTCCATTCATTACTTAATATTTAAATTTGCTTTTTTTTATATAAAATGCAAGGATCTACGTCTAAAAGGTCGGGGCGTTTGCGAAAGAATTTCTCCAATAATCGAAGCTTTATTAAGCAAGCTTGTCGATTTAGAACAAAGGAATTTAAAGATTAAAATTTATTTCATGCTTTCGAACGTAATGTTGAATGTTGTTTTTGTAACGGTTTATTCCTAGTCTAAATAAATGTATGATTAGAATAGATAAGTGAAATCGATTTAACTAAATAGCCATTTCATTTGTCAACGATATTTCCTCCCTTTTAAGAAGGAAAATTTAACTGAGAAAACCTAACATAAATAGTATCAGCTGATCATATTTTTTCTCCGATCTAAACAGCTTGTTCTAATCTAGAGATGTTTTCACAAGTAGGTATTTCTGTTATGATTATGTTATTTGAAATATATATTTGGCGCTACTGTTAATTGAGTATAAATATAAAGAGTATGGCCATTGATAGATTACTGCTGTTTCGATAACGACTTTCACCAAACAATTTGATTTTCACCTGGAATAAATATTTGCGTACCCTAATATATAATCTTTTAACAAACATATTTCTGTAATATACTCAAGTTTAAAATACATAAAAGAAATCGAATAGATAAGTTGTTACTAATATGTATTTACTATCTATTATATGTCACTAGTATGTGTCTTAATCTGGTTCAGGTAAGATTTTTTGTCGTGATAACGACGTTTAAGCCCATTTTTTTTTTAACTTCCTATGTCTATGAGATGGCACGGGGACAAAAAATCTTTTGCGATTAGATTTAAGATTTATCTCAACAAATACGTGACCTTCTAAAAGCTTTTTGTGATTATTTGAAGTGCATCCAAAACGGCCGCCTAAAAAATTTATCTTTGATAAGAATTGAGAATTTATTCGGAAAGATGAGTTTTAAGCATTAAAAATTTAAGCATCTAGTTTAATATTTATATTTAATTCCTACAGTAAGTTCTTCCCGAGTTTAAAAACAATTTATTCTTATCGCGACTAAACGGCAAAAATATACACCCAGAGCTAGAACGTTCAGTGCAATTCCAAAAGTGAATTTAAACTTTGCCTAAAATTCAAGCTGTTGCCAAAAATTAGCTTAAAAAGCAAGTGAAGGGAACTTCCTGAGCTTTTCGCCCGAAAGCGATAGTCGACGAGCTTTTAAGCTGAAATTATTAAGCGCAACTTGCACAAGCGTGTTGTTACAGTTGGGTGGAACTAAGTTACCGTTGATCGTAACTGATGATATTATTTACAGTACTTTAACATTTGCTTTAGACTGCAGTCATACTCTTACCGTCGTCCAACGTCCATCCGTCCGTGTCTGGCAACCGTCAGTACTGTAACAGGCTGAATTTTTTTAATAAGCAATTTGCTTTATTTTACGTATGTGCTCTTAGTGGGCTAATTATATTGCTTAAGTCTTACGAGCAATCCGTGCCCGCCTTGTAGTAAGATTTTACTACAAAATTTTATTGTTAGAGAGGAAACTGTCTATTGGTACAAAAAAAAAGGACAAAACGAAACAAAACAACAATGAAGATTGGAAACATAATATATTAGTGTACGGTACCCGTTTAAACGAAATAACACCGCCGAAACTCCATGGCGATAAATCTTTTACAAAAAGGAAGTGTAATTTCAACGAAATTCTCCTTACTCATCAAGACTACATTTATATTAGTAAATTGCTATTTCCTATATCGTAGTTTCCTTTCGGGTGAAATACAAAAGATCCCCATGAATTAATAGGGAACGGACATTGAAAGGCGACTTCTGGGGTCAGTTAGAAAGAAACCAGTAAAATAGCTAATGACTAGGGCGAAGTAGAAAGAAATCGGAAATGTATAGCGAATGCAGGGGGCCCATGTGTGTTACAACTGCCTTCGATCGTTGAATAGAATGTATTACCATTTAAATATAAGGCTTCATTTTAATCACAACGAATACACAGCTGTATATTCTGTATTTTTCTCATATTTAATTACAATAGCTAAACAAACCAGGGTTCTTAGAATACATTTTTCTCTTTACATTTCGCTCAAACGAAGGTAACAAAAATGTTTACTGATTACATAGTACCGGAGAGTTTGTAAAAATTAAAATTCATCATTGCTGTAATGTTAGTCACAGGTAAAAATTGGCGGTAGTGTAAATTAAAGTATGTCGTAAGCTAATATGCTAGTCATTATGAGAGAGGCATCCTAGATGTTGAATTGTATTTGTCCCTGTAGTTCGGGACCAAAATTCAGCTACGATATGTCATTTCTTTCATTCGAGGTGCCTAAAACGAGAACTGCGGGATTGCGAGCGGCTAGTGTGAGAGCTCTAACCGTCCAGGCAGCGACTCTGGGAAAGTGGACGGCATATGTGACCGCATACTGTTGTAAGCAACGGAAAGTACAGAATGAAACATATGCCTCAAGCTAACATAGGATAAAGCTTTAGAAGGATAATGCTGCGTTCCTTGGATATCCCGTAGTCCTCAGAATGATGCCCATGCAGGCCACGAAGGTGGTTTCTCTCATTACCAAAAAAAGGGTGAAATTGAAATAGCAGACCTTCTAATCCCGCCAACATATCTAAGGCTATGGCTAAACGGACAGTGAAAATGTTTACCAAATCTCCATAAACATGTAAACGAAAACGGATATATCGCATAAGTGTTGCCAGTCCGCGCCGGAACATCGCGCACTAAATCACAGGTCGCCTCGGCCCATGTATAATTCAGGAGCTTATACGACACCCGACATACACACGTAATTTGAACACCAAAGAAGATACAGTGGCCGAACTGACCGGCCGGCCAATTTCACGGTCCACTGGCGAAAGCGGCCGATTCAATTTTGCTAAAATTTTATTTGCTCGAGTTCGATCGTACTAACGTAATATCATAGATGGTCGAATACGACTCTTTTGCGGTTGTTTCATCTCAAAATTTGGCTTGTCTTTTTTGTTTTAAAGATTCAGGAGATCACTGGTTTAGAGATTATGCACTAATTCATGCAATCTGGAACAATGCATTGAAATGGAATTTATCATCATTGCAAATTATGACATTGAACATGTCAATGATATTTGATGGTGATATCAGACAAGACATGGTAACAACAAGAACTTGTCTGACCAATTTTTCAGTCGAGTGGCAGAACCGACCGATTCAATTTTGCTAAAATTTTATTCGATCGAATCCGAGCGTGCGATTAGAACACTATCGATAGTCGAATATACGAATCCCTTGCGAGATCGTGGCTTTTGCGTGCTGTTGAACTGCAGGCAGATCGGTCGGGAGCGTAATAGTAAACATTGTGCGAGTTAGTGTACCTACATAATATTTAGGTATATAACGCAAGGGAGATATTTTATTGCATAAATACTTTAGAATATCTCGAAAGATACGCAGAGTAGAAATAGAGTTTTATTATTCATAAACTGTGTTATTGCTTTAAAAGATAAAGTAAACGTGTAATTCTCTATAAATCTATGTAAATTTCACACCGACTTAATCATCATAGATGTTTTAAATAACCATCCCATATTAACGCATAACGATAATTATTTGTGATGATTTATATATTATTACCCGTAACATTATTTCTACTTATAAGTAGAAAATGTTATAATACTCACCGGTTAATTGTACCTACCAAGTAAGAAGTGCAATACAATAGTAGGTAGGTAGGTACGTACCGCGCTCAATCAGTTCCATTAAATCACACCATCATTTGATGTCATATTCAAAAATATAGGGAGACGCGTTTGAGTTCGTCATTAATTTTAATAAAACCTCAACGAAATTGTCCTTTCATTACATCGGACGAACGTCCATCAATCTCATTCTTTTCATTATTAAGCACCTAATATTTATTAACGAGGTCCTTAATTGACAGCCAGAGAATGGCACTCGACGAATCGACAAAGACATCGAGTGTCGACGTTGGAGTTTAAAGTTTTAAAATAAATCGTGTGGATAGAAATTTGGGTAGCCCCTGTACCTGTTTTTATGTTCCACCATTGAAGGGCAACGAATAGCGAGTGAAGCGAGAATATATAAAACAACCAAATAACAATAGAGTATGTAGTGTTTTTTTTCATGTCATATTCCACATTTTTTGAGTCTAAAACGGTGAAGATAAACTAGAGTTTATCTTAGACGGTGTAATAGATATTGTAATGCATTTACTCGTGTGCATGGTAGTATATATATCAACAATTAGCAAAATTCGAATCAGAGGACTTTTCAAAATATTAAAACTATACTGCTACAGTATTTTACTCGATCAATTAGAAAACGTGGATTAATATCTATTTCAATTAATTTTAGACTTATCAATTATTTAATTTTATGCTTTTTAAATTTTTTTGGCGAGTAAATATCTTTCATCGTACATTGACGCGATGCTACGGGTACGTGGTACAAGTCAGGGCCTCCCCTATTTCTGTGCCATTAATCAAATGTCATAAGCTATTAGAATGGGGTGGCGAATCCCGCGGACCAATACGTTGTCTATGCGAACTGTACTTTTGTAGTATTTCAACGGTGTAATAAAATACGCGAGGGGAATCTGTCAGGATCCTATTGAAAGGTCTATATTTCATCATGCCCCTGTCTGAGAAAGATGTGATTATATTTCATTTTTTTTTTGCTTTTTTCTATAGTAACGTATCACTGAACACGATATTAACGTAACATTAACAACTAATTGAAGTATGTTTTGCAGCAAAGGGTCTTTGTACCTAGCTGTTTGTATTCAAGTGCAAATCATTTTTACTTGTCAAGTTCTGGAGTGTTATCAGTTTGTTGTTGAAATAGAAGCTTTATATCGCTATTTTTTTCGTGTCATTCAAGTTTTTTCTCCATGAATTCAAATTCATACATAAAGTTTACTACAAAGTATACTTCTCCAAATCCTTCCGTAGAAGAGCTTGCGTTAGTGTCAACGTCAACATGCCATACGTTCTCTGACCATTTTCCTTTCAACAAGGTATCATACAAAAATCAGGATCGCTTTCCTAATATGCCCATTTCGTTATACTGAGTTATTAGATTAAAGTTATTGGAAAGAAGTTATCATACTCGTGTAGTAAATTAAGTGCAGAAGTTACACATGGCGGCCGACGTCCATGGACATCTGCAATCATATGTAATTATACAGTACTAAAGAAATTCGAATGTGACTATCGATTAAGCCAATGAGTATTAATTTCCATTACGACTGTACATTACTTAGTATTGTAATATGACTCAATAATATAACGGTTAGAATACATTAGTCTAGTTACTATGAATGTATTTAGAATTACTTATTCGCCCGGTTCGAAGTTCATCACAGATGCGTAGCAACTCCTGCAAACTGAGATGGCCACCTCTAATGTATAGTATATCTGGTAACCACACCATTAGACTAAACTACAACTTATATACACACACATACATATACATAACTTCCTCTTTTATGAAAGAAATATTTGCTTAGCACGGTGATTCTTACGGATAGGATTCTTAGTAACAGTTAGTCATAGTCGTTGGTCCGACTTAAAGTAGTACGGTGATGATTGATAATAGGGCTGTAGGTTTAGAACGGTTACCATTAAGTCCAGTTAATACAGTTTTGTTCGACCAAATGCTGGACAAAATTTACAATAAATCTAACCCATAGAACATCGAAGAACAAAAGCCAAAAGATCGGCTGGCCGTTATCGTCCATTCGCAGCAGTTTTAATTGGTTTGTAAGTAACTAACCCTTCCAATCTAACCCTTTTTCACCCGCACACGAATTATAACCTCGAGTTCTATTAAATACATGAAATCTTATAGCAACGCACAATTTTAATCATTTTCTGAACATAATTAAATTTAAGGTTTTACTTCAAAGAAGAATTATTATGTGTTATTTGCAGTAAATTGTTCGGATTAGTCATTACGTCTTTTAAAGTAATTTGTTCAATAAATTTAATGTAACATATGTATATGTTGCGGTCAACTCAGTTTAAAGTGACCTTTGTCGTGGACAGAAATGTGGGATACAAGCTTCCCCTATTATTCCTTGCAACTGCTTATAGACATGTTTCAACAAGAATTTGATATTATGTAGTAACCAAATAAGTCACTTACAGCTAGAACGTAAACAAATTTAGTGTAAAAAATATATCATTACACCTCAAAGCTACTTTAATCTAATTACTTACCTCCCGCTTCTTAGTTTTCTTTCCATTTTCATTTCATTGTAATGGTTTTGTGAATTAGATAATGTGATATAGTGTAGGATATATGAGTGTATTCAAAGAAAATATTTTTGTAAAAATGCAGCAATAAATTATTATCAACAATTGGTGGGCAATATTTTCCTTAATGAAGTACGAATTCGTAAAATTGCCTGTTCATTTTGGCGGATAAACGTACATCAGTTGCTATTGCATATGCAATATTCGTTTATCTATCTATATCTAGCTATACATATTATAATAACACTGTAGAAGAGTTTAATTCTGTACATTGAATGAAAACTAAAAAAAATGACCCTAGGGGTTCTTCACAAGTAACACAAGCCAAAAATATTAATTTTGAAATTTTTGTCTGTCTGTCTGTTGTCCGGCTTTCGCGCAAAATCTACTGGACGGATTTTGATGAAACTTTTTTTGTTATATAGCTATTAGTCCTCGGCAACATATAGGCTATAAGTTATTTTGTAATACTTCCAATGCTGCCTATAGCCACTATTCCACGGGGACGAAGTCGCGACTGAAAGCTAGTTATTAATATAAGTGAATACTCCCAACATACTTTACTAAATAGTATGATCGTTAACTTAGACTGTGGTTCGTGGCATACTGCTGAGTCGCTGTATGTTGTGGGAGAATCAGAAAACAATGGAAGAATAAAACCATGTACGGTTGTAAACAGTGCGCAGTACTACCTACACAATGTTCCTAACACACAAATATCTATTTATAACTATAACACTTCAAGTTGAATTCTGAACACGATCCATCAGTTATGAACAGGAATACTCAATTGGAAACTGTTCAGATATTATTGTGTAGTAAGTTTGTAACTCTCCCTACGGCGTAGCGTCGTAGCACGCATATAACGATAAACCGAGTATCCTCAGGCTATTGCGTACTATCCTTGTTTCGAAGATTTTCTAGATAAATGCTCAGCTGTTTCTCTCACCGGCCCCCGGCGATTGTCCTTTATTGTTCCTAGTGCATGTATTTGTGGTTATCTCGTCATGGATGACGTGAATTTCTGTCGATAACAGCCATTGTTAATGCAAAGTTCGTCTCTGTTTATTCATGATGATGAACTTTTCAGAACTTACAAATTAAATGCACCATTGTTTTCAAGTTTCAACCAGCTTTCATTTAATACAGATTCACCCGAAGTCTTCGAAAATCTAATGTGGGTAAGGGTTTTGGGAAACGCTATCTAATACCCACCACCATGATCATGGTCAACAATATTTTCAGGGTTCAGTACTTTTTGTGTTAACCATAATGAACAATGTTCATATAAGGTTTTAGTATAGTACAATCGAATAGATCAACAGCAACTATGTATAAACATTCGTCTAAAACGCTAAGTTCATTAGTTAAAACGCTTCGGTACAGTACAATTTCAAAGCAAATACAATTTAATGACAAAAGCAAACGAACACCCGGATTCGACGCTCCCGATCAATTTGGTTTAACAGTCCAAAATTCATCGGAAATCCTTTAGCAAATTGAACGGCAGCCTGTTTGTCAGGCAGCTAGTAAACACACGAGCTTTTGTCAATTTCTCTATCAAACTAATGATATATTTCCTTATGGTACAAGCAGCAGGCAACGAACAACGTCTTGAAATTATTTTATGACCAAACCACCTAACTATACGGTAAAAAACATGATGATGAAATGATTTCAAACAAAAAATATTTAAACGAACTTGAGAATAATAATTAACGAAATAACTTAATTACTCAAAGGCCTTACAAATTGTACAGCAATTTTATGACAAAAGCAAACGAACCCCCGAATCGGACGCGCCCGATCAATTTGGGTGTGTTTGGTTGAAACAGGCGAAAATTTTGTCGGAAATCCTTTAGCAAATTGAACGAGAGCCTGTTCGTCAAGCGGCGTGTAAACACAGATTGTGCATAAACATACAAGTACACAAACATTCACACATACGAGCTGCTGTAATCCCTCTGTACGCGCTGGGGCTCCTTTGCGATGCGAGAATTACTTTGGGGAATTAATGTAAAGATAACACACATAAAGAAAATGAGTTTCTGATTTAGTTTAGTTCCACACTTACCTGACGCTGAATACAAGTCCAACGTGTGAGGATCGTTCTACAATAGGAAGCCGAACGTATAAGTATTCGAATTTCACAAGAAATTGAGGATAAATAATATTAATACCAAAACACACAAGTACTAACCTCTATGAAGAAAATTTGACCCTCCGTAGTCATAAACGATGCATTTTAGTGAATATATAATTACGTAAGCATGAATCCGTCTTACTTATTTTTAACGTTTGTATCTCAAATTATAACGTAAAGTGGCAAAGGATTTAATTACCAAAACATTGCTATTAAGTTCATGTGAATAATGGTGCACGTTCATAGCTAGCTCATTGTATAATAATTAAGTTAATATTGAGCCATGTATTCGTATTTCGTGCTAGTTGTTACCCGCCCGCTTCGTTGAACGTGAGTAAAGAAATGTTTTTTTTGTGATTATAATTAGTTTTCTGATGAAATAGTTCCCAAACAATTTCTTTCATAATTAGTATTTATAAATAGCAACAATATAATTGCCTGCTTCTTTTAAATATTACCGTTAAACGTAATGATCCTATGGCATAATCTGTAGTTTTTGTATCATACATAATGTTATCGAATTGCGTATAGTTTACGTATAATACTTGCTTTAACCAATTTCTCTATTTTTCCGCGGAAATGAGAGACTTTCCTCCGTAAATTTTCCCCTGTAACCGGACTTTGAAGATAAAAATCGTTTATTATTTTCGTTAAAATTTTTCCATTCGGATTTATGTGATGAGCTAGCACAATCTGACAATAATTCCAAAATCTATTACTTTATGTACGAGAATATAACTAGTGCGTCGTTTGCGTGAATGGCTCATAGACTTTATTTTCCTTTAACTTTAATCCTTATATTTCATTCTGGATATTTCAAATTTGTATGAAATATTACGAGCACTGCCGTCAATTATCATTATTATTTTCGGCGCTAGTCCGTTAATCAATCCAACGTTTAATGTAAGAACCCTCTCTACTTACTGATTTTTGTTTATACGATACTAGCTGAACCGGCAAACGTTGTTCTGCCATATAAATTATAACAGTATTTCTCTACTATATAATTTATGTTAATATACATATAACCCTTCCTCTTGAATCACTCTATTTATTAAAATAAACCGCATCAAAATCCGTTGCGTAGTTTTAAAAATCTAAGCATATATAGGGGCATACAGCGGAAAGCGACTTTGTTTTATGCTATTTAAGGATTACCTTATCAATCTATAAGCACTTGGCGTGTTCGAAGATTTATATGATGGTCGATACGATTGCGTACACCAGATACCTCTGCAGGCCGTACCGCACGACCGTACGTATTTATTTACGACCTATAAAAGTTTTATTGCTCTAATCCAAAGGAAATTACGATGGGAAATGCATTGTACGTTGCTAGCTGCAACTTTATCGATTGTTGATTTATTTAAATACACTTCCGTTTTTTTTATTTTAGCTGCCACCTGATTGGCTTCTTCATAAATGTATATTATATTTAACTAATAGTAATCTGCTACTTGACTTTACTTTGGAAGAGATTTATTATAGAAGGGGTCCTGTACCTTGACCATATAAGTTGACTACACAACATTCTTCGTTAATTTAATTGTTTAATTAAACACACAGATGTTTTTCAAAAAATCTTTTTGAGCTACCAGGTAAATAACATGCGGTAATTACCTTATTCAACGTATTACTATTTTATTCTGTGTAAGTACAGTAATGTTTAGGTACTCCTTTGTTTATCGTCATACCTCACATTTTTGAACTTCAAAGTTTTGAGATCGGAAACCTTTCCAAGACTAATGTAGGTGTAATTATTATTCGCAATGCAATGTAAGTTTCCAATTTGATTAAACGACTTGATACAGGCAGCCAGTTGCAAGCGAATAATATAATAACCTCTAGGGGGGCGAAGCAGAAATTTTGCGAAAAATCTTGGAAATAACTGCAAAGTAACCGAAGATTTATTAGCGGTATAAAAGTTACAGTTTCGCAGTTTATGTTAGTCGTAACGTGCAGGTCCAACGGTAGTTTGTTCGGGTGTAGTTTTCAAATTACATTGATTTACTACGGGAGCGAGTAGCCCGGTCGGTCGTTTAGAACAATTTGTATGAGGGATTGCTTCATAGCATCATTTTAAGGAATGTCAAGTTTATATTGAGTACGGGTACAATAATTACCCTGAAAATTTGTTTTTTTTTCTACAACTTGGTTACAATCAGGCAGGCTAAACGAGGCCTATTGCACAATTTACAAAAAGGTAATTTCGCCAGCAATGAAGGCTTCTTTAAACTGCGCTGAGAAAACTTGATGAGCGTTTGAAGCGAATCTGACTTCGTGTGATGTGTGTTGGTATCGGTGAAATCGGTTATATTGACCTGTGAGTATTAAACATAATTTCTCCTTGCTTGAGCAGTTGCGAGTAAAGTTAAATGTACATATATAGTTCGCATGTCTATAGTGGAACCCATCCCTTAACCTAGTATAGGGGTGACATTGTCCCAAATCGAAGCACTTCGTTATTTTTGTGAAGGCAAGCGTGCGTAAATGACTTCTCCGAATCACGTAAATGACAGGCTCCCCTGCAGTACAACCGAATCAATATCAATGAAACAGGTATTATTATAAATACGTCATAATACAGCCGAAATGTACGGGTGAAATTCACGTAATGATTTCGCACATGTTTTAGCATTATACTTCTCTACATATATTTATTTACGATACATTACACTGTAGGTCGTGGAATGATACGGTCAAATTTGTGACCGGGCAATTATATTACCGACCAATTAATTGATTAGCTGATAACGGGCGATCCATCTATTACGAATAAATGAGCAAATCCCTTTATATTATGTAGGTACAATGATTTTAAAAAGAGTACGAACTGCTTTTTGCTTTAAGTCCCGCACGGATGCACTTGTATTATATTTTGCGTAGTTTCTTGTTTTATAAACTGTACTTTTTGATCTAAGAAAGGGTTTTTGTGGTTTGCGGTTAGATTGCCTTTTTGTGTAGTGCCGGCTAAACATACCTTTCAATATCTCAATTTCTTTGTTACATTAGGATATCTGTTCATAACCTAACAGGTCCTTCATGTAACAAGTAGCTATTTTTAATATCATATATATCATTATATTATAACCGACCAACAAAAAGTCATATGGCAGATAAATTATAGAAATATGTTATAGTTTTGTTCAACACACAAATATGCCTACGGATGTTTTGACATTTCGATGAAAAGGTACCCATTGAGATGTCCTCGATGAAATTAAAAATAAACCAAATATAAACAATAACGAGGCATAGCTACTCGAGACTTGTTTCAAATATGGCCTCGCAATGAACTGGCGTTAGAAGAGGCTTTTCAGCTACCCCCTTTGATAGTTAATTAAACGTCAGACGGGAAATATTCGCGTCATTAGGAGAAGTCTCTTGCAGCGGATGTACTGGCGCCGTTTCCTACCATTTTAGAGACCTTTTCGAAACGTAATGTTCATGGTTTTCTCATTTTTTTACCATCTCTTATTGAGAATTTTAATCTCAGAAAAAGTAGTCCTTAAAACATTATAGGTTTTGAAGTGTTTTATAAAGCAATGAAATATTTTCACCTTAGTTATATTCAAGCAAATACTCGTATGTCTCTAACATGTTTTATTTATTCATTTGTAAATGATGCAAATAAATAATACTTCTCGCTTTCCAGAACAGTTCATACTTCTACAGCCAAAGTGAGTTCCCTTGCGGGGAATACAACTGATGTAATTTGTATATTTGCATGTATTTACGCTTGTCTGTGGCTTTAGTGTTTACGATATAAAAATTCCCAGTACGAGTCTATAAATTAAAAACGTTATTTATATTGTCATCTTATCGGTTACACGCCCTTTGTTGAACCTCAGTATCGGGCTATTCAATCAACTACTTCAGTATTCAATAGACCCCTATCACATTGGCCCACCTTATGAAGCCTTTGTTTGATGTTCTCGTATCTTTTTTTTTCTAAATATTTCCATAATGAGACAAGTGAATATCTCGAGTGAGTCATCGAAATAAAATTGTGAGTTAATATATATGTATGTGTGTAATCTTTTTTCATAAATACAAAAGCACAGATGTTCAACATCATGGGTATTTGGTTTTATCTTTTTATGTAGAAGCATGGTGATATTATAACATTTTGTGCCGAACACAATAGTTATAATAAACCACTTACAGCCCTTATGGAGCTATAGATAGCAAACGGCCCATAAAGTTAGATAACGCCAAGCGTGATGGACACTCGCATGGCTGCCATGTCCGTTGGTCCAGGGGTTAATGAACTTGACTGCTGAGCTGGCCAATATAGGCAGATTCGATTCCCACCCAGGATAAATCTTCGTGTGATGAATATGTGTTCTGCGTGTGTAGATGTCAAACTATCTATATACGCATGAATCAGGAATTTTGTATACTGTACTTTATCATTTCTCTGGCTACCATAACTGAGGCTCTGCCTAATATGGGATCATATCATTCATCTACAAAAAACAAAATTGAGTTAAACAGTAGGCCGAATATAAAAATTACCGATCCATTGAATGTCACGTAGCCCGTATCTCCACCATCAACCGTGACTCAATCGTATTATATGAAAACTTCTCTCGAAAGTAAAGAGTAAATTTTACACGTATTGGAATTCGATATTTCGACCTTTAAACACACGAAACGTGATTACAGTAACCGCGTTCAGGATTTTCGAAGTTAGTCTTCCATTAGTTCCATTTCGGGGAGCATAGCAACCAAGCACGATATTGCAATTGATGTTACAAAAATTTACGTAACCCTTCACACACATAAGGAGTATTTTCTAGAAAATTATCAAATGTTATGACGTTACAAGCCGTATCGGAGTGTCATTCACAAACGTAAGTATAATTCGGGCCTCTCTACCCATCGGCTCTTTTATTCCCTTTTGTCCCAGCTTTGTCGAACTTCGTCGAATCTTCCATACTTATAAGTTGGGATGTCAGGGCCAAAGGAAAAGTCCCAAGACAGATTATAAAGGGCTGTCACTTGACCTCTTTACGGTTTTTAGGAAGTCCTCGCTCTAATATGCGGACGTGTCGGCGGGTACAACGAACACAATAGGGCGACTGCAAATAAGCGGTTCAAAACGCTTCTCTTATTTTCGTAATAAAAATTGTTTCATGACAAAAATTCTTATAACAATCGGATTGTTTACAATCGAAGATTTGACGGTGGAGACCGACCGACTATTTATATTGTAAAGCTAAAGACTGTTGTGTTACGATTTTCTAAGGACAGACAGACCATTAGTACATTAGTTCGGTTAGTGCTGAACCACATGCAAATTGTTCTTTTAAGGTTTAATACCAGTGTAAAACTACTTCAGTTTCATTTCAAAAAAAATACACTTTCCACTTATACAGCCTCAGCCTTAGCCTAGAAGACATGGTTCATGCGTACAGACTCATGTGTATTTTTTGCTTCAGTTGTTTATACTAATTGTTTTAATACCATTATCAGTTACTTAACGAACATATTGCGTGGAATATTTATATGATAAATTTATTGACCTTGACATGCGTCAATGTCACGGGTTCAACCGTGCGTCAGAAAAAGCCTACAGTCCCACCGCATGCCCCTGGGCCCAGTCAGCGTGGTCAAAAATATAAAGGGCCCAAATTAAATTCCTCACAGCTGATAAAGTATAGAATTACGTCATTATACCCAAAGAGAATTTTTGCTTTTTGGCGCTCCACGTAGTATGATGATACCTTTAGGCCGCTATAATGGTTTCTATCAAATTTTTCACTGCTTTGTGAAATTAAATATGTCGGTGATACTATTTTGTAATATTTAGACACACTTGGACATGTTTAAGAAGGGTACTTCATTACAAGTCATATGAATAATACTGGAATATTTACTTTTGATAGTATAATAATATTCTAGTAGGTAGGTAGGTATGTATATTTGGATAAATGAAACTATGGATTCATTATTTATTCCATAACCACACTTTAGGTTTTATCCAACGAATATCAAATAACATAATATTGTGTACCGTCCGATATTGTAGACCTTATTGTGAGGCAGCAAGGGTAATATCGGAGTGCTTAGCAATTTAAGTGTGGCCCTTCCAACGCGGAAGGAGCCATTATTCCGTTTTAAAGAGTTCGAGATTTGAATCTAATGCCGCGTGACGATGGCGCCCGATACGCTCCGTGACGATTACATGAACTATGACCAGCGATCGATTATCCGACTTATTCCATAGCAGCAAGGCTCATTTTCAACGCTATATACGTGACATATGTTCTCACGGCAGTATCATTCGAACAGCTTTAAAGTCGAACTGGCTCAAATAGTTCGTATTGGAATTTGAACTTTATGTTAATATGCAAAGGGAAAAGATTAATTTTTCGGGTACCAAATGATTTGGTAAGATGAAATGAACTGTCGCACATGTTTGAAGTTGCTTACATTTTCTCATAATGGCCGACGCTAACGTATTTTGCGTTTTTATAGTCGCGTCGTGGCACGAAGCTTGGTCGTCCGCGTTGTGAATGAAAATTTTGATACGCCTTAACGTGTGCTTGGTACAAGTCGTGACAGGTCCATGAATGGAAAGTGTAATTTTGACCTAAAAATGTTTGAAACATGTTCGTAATATTTTGACTAAACTAGGCTTGAGAAGATTTTTAGTGGAGACCTACAAATAAGTACGATATTTGAGTATGAAATATAAAAAAATTGTATATTTATGTTTATCAAATGAAATGAACGTGATTTTCGGTACCAAATGTATCATAATATACCACTTAACTCGTTCAAGATACTCCAAGAGACCACCAATTTCATAATTTTTTAAAATAATAACCAATATTTTCTAAAGAAATAAGTGAATTCATTCCAATTTTTTTGTTCACAGGTGAGTCAGAACAACATGGAGATGACTGCGGCTATAGTTATATAAGTAAGTAAGACAGTTTTTTGAAACGGACCTATTTCAGGTCTGAAGCGAACTCAGAATGCACTAAAAGACCTAATAATTTATTAGACTTAAAAGGTAGAAACGCAAGTGTGCCGGACCGCGAGTGTAATTACACGCTATTTTTGAAGTTGGATATACATAGATGTATATCGTCTTTTCTGCCTACCCCGTTAGGGACCTAGCGTGATGTTGTGTTGTTGTTGTTGGATATACAAAGATGTTTAAAAGCCACAGTAACTCTGCAAACAAGAGATATTCTAGATTAGTTATCATAATTTGAATCTCATTATATTGCTGAAGGTTTCGGACAATTATATAATAATAATAATAATATATTGAAACAATTATTCAAGGCACTGAGAGACGTAACGTTCTTTGGAAAGTAGAAATTTATATTGCCATTATTAATTAAATTGTGAAGCACATTTTCATCATCATTCATCATATACATATTTTCCATCAGCGACTTACAAGAACGTACCTGGGACTTTGCCAATCGATCCTCGATCTCTGATCAAGAAGCAGAAGCCAATGAAAGCGATCTGCCCTAAATTAATGAAACATTTATCAGTCAAACAAACGTAACAGACCTTTTCAGATTTTTGTAATAAGAGCGGGAACTAGGCGTGCTGCTCTCATTTTGAGTTGTCACTGTTGGCTATGACATCGGTTTTGAATCATACTAGATAAAATACTACATTAAGTTCTACTGCGGTTACTAAACAACTAATGTTTTTGTTAAAACCCATTTCTAACTGCAGTCATTCACACTAAAAGTCCCATTTCTGGAGTCCTATTAGAGTTCGGTTGCAAATGTTCATGAGCGGCAGCGGCCACTTGTGACCATTTTCTGCTGGTTTGCTACTCTCTTCACGTAAGAATTTCCCGCTTTTCGTTTGCTCTAAAAACTCGTTTTCTACTGCTTAAAGATACATTTTGGATGAAGTGTTTATTAAGAAACATCATTTTTAGAGCGTAATTTTGGTAGCAAAAGTATTCGATAGCGAGAAAATTTACGTAACAGGCACTACAATTAAAAATCGCGAACAGGACAGCTCTTGCGAACAATCGACTTGGCATGAATAAGATAGTTGTGTTGGCAGTGATTTGAACGCCAGAAAAAAGGATAGCTAGCGAAATATCGGTGAACTAAAATTCAATATAATTACAAGATTCATTACGCGACCCAAATAAAGTATTCACTTGACAGCAAGCGGGAATCACTTAGGAACGTTGCAACATTGTTTACTTTTACCCATTCGAATGAACCCAATAATTACAAAATTTTCCTTAAATTTATTATTAATCAAACGTGTCTGATTCAGTGATTGACATTTCTTAATTCGATACATACAACGCCATCTGTTGTGTCATTGTTTAACTAAAAATGTATAAAGTGATTAAGAATTTTTATATATTAAAAATATGTATCAGTTGAAGATACTTCGCGTGCGAATATACGCAATGCTGTGTATTGAATGTGGTTTTTTCATATTTTTCTCGCCGGTTAATTGTTTTTCGTGTTTTCTGTTAAGTGGTCCAGTCCGTGACACTCTTTGCTTTCTCTTGTGGAACATCTGATAAACTTTACCAAAATACAATTGCTCCTTGGAAAGTGTATTGATTTCTGGTGAATTTTCATTGACGTTTTATCTCTATAAGAGGTACAGGTCAAGGTACTTGTCGGAAGAATCACAGGCCGAAATTGACACAACTTTTGAACTGACGAACCCAGCAATCCTTTTGCACAAGCGTGATCACAAATTCATTGCTGACTTTAAAAGCCTAATTGTAATGCCTTTTGTGGCTATAATTACCTGGCTCGAGTCGCAAGTACGAACAAAGAGACAGCGATGTCCGGGCGAATTAAGTATTCTTTTGATAGGAAGTACTCCATATGCCGAAAATGTTTGCGTACCGGAACTGCGTGGGAAGCATCAGTAGGACCAGGATGCCTACATAAGTTACGTAATTTCTACATCCGTGTAAAGAATGAAAATATTATCGTTCAGAAACTCTACCCTTCGAAAACCGGTAACTGAAGATTAAAATGATATCGCTATCATTTAGGCACTAAAAAATATTTATACAAATTTAAGCTTGACTAAGATCCGACTCGTGAATAACAAGCTCGACGGTGTCCAATATCAAAATTAAAATAAAGTAAAATCATTTCAACACATGACTGTACGGCGGAAGTACCTTCTAATACTGACGCAAAGTAACGTTGCCTATTGTGGTGGATTTCATATGTTCAGAACTGAGTTGGTATCCATACGCGAACGATAAGAGATGATCCAAGAGAACATGACACATCCGCACATAAATGCAGGTTATATAGTTATAGAGGTAGACAACCTTGTTTGAAAAAAGTAGTGTTCACAGAGCATACTCATTAGACATTGTTTCAAATATCAAATAGAATCTTAAAGTCGAACAGAAATTAGAAACAGATGCGTTGCTAGCATCCGTTCGGGGTTCGATTTCAAGCGTAAACAAATTACGTATTGAGTGGCTGTTTCCGAATGACCGCGCATGAAATTTGTTTCTATGCCCAGTGAACTATAAATACGAGAAATCTAAATTAAATCTGTACCGATATTTTATCAATTCATAATCAATTACGTTCTACCGTTCCTACAGTGAAAACATTTCCATGCCAGTTTATAAAGTTAGTATACCAGTAACTCAATTAATTGCTCCAATCTTCCGAGCTGAAGGACGGAGGAAAAAAGCTTTGCCGAGAGCTGAAGTTTAAAAGGGGTCATTTGCATATTGATATCATTCAATGTAGCCTTAGAAATTTTTAAATTGCTGACTGTAAAACCTCTAGAAGAATAACTGTGGTTTTTTCTTTATTTACAAAACTGAAAATACAGCTGCTTGTAAATAATTATTTACGAGAAGCAACTTCTCCATTAATATGTCATGAAAGATATTAAGTGCAGTTTAAAATATTAATTATATTGAGTTTTTAACTGCTATAAGGTTATAACGTATCCTTAAAAGCTTACACACTTTGAAATCCGCGAACTTTTCCGCTTTGACGTATTCGTAACTGAAGAAAAGTAAAGCTACCTGGAACTCGCCTGGAACATTTGCAATTCCATTCGCGTCCGTTGCTGTCCGCATTGCATCTTTCTCACTCTTACATACGCATTTTCTACATCTATCACCTTCTGGTGCATTGGATTGCAGAAGTCGATTTCGCATTTGTTTCGCAGACGAATGGAACGGCTCTGATTTCGTATTCGACATATGGATTTGGAATATTGTAACTTCCTGGTAGTTATCTTTGTGTCATGAGACCTGAGGATTTGTGAAAAGGAAAGTTAATTTACTGATCAAGTATAAACTACTACGATTATTACCATAGTAGCAACAATAAATAGTTTAGTTTTATTGTTCATTATAAATCAACTCAGGATATAGGTAGAGGTTTCGTTGAATTATCCAAATTGATTGCTTTTAAAAGGACATAATATCATTAAGTCGGCGTAATATAAATGTCTTCGCCTTGCATTTATGAAGGAAGATATTTTTTTTTTAAACCAAATTACATTCCTTCAATAAAATAATTTTTTTTTTTATATAATCGATGTATTTTTTATTTCAGCTCCTAACCGTTCGCAGCAGGAGATGATCTGACGCGTAAAGGTATTAAAGTAAAATTTGTACACCCTGTACCACTGCTTCATATCGGACTCTAAATAGTAGAGCACCCTGTATCGTTGCTTCTGATCACGACACTGAGGCACAGATAATAAACCCAATGCTTGAGTGAAGTTTGCTTTGAGAAAAACGTATAACGTAATCAGTAGATTCTTAAGTAGTTTTGGGAAAATTATATTTACCAAATATTTTAGCATGGTAATAGAACATTCGGTATGTAAACCTCCGGCAGTGTATGTAACCATCACCTTAAAGTACTTTAAGATGAAACAATGATGTAGATTGTCTATTCCTACTTGTGAAGTAGGTATAATATGTATGTACATTCGCAGTGAAATTTGTTTCTGTTAATTATTGTTCATAGCGATTTATTAACTCCAAGTCTTTATAACAAAACCTAACGAATCATTTAAAGATAAAAGTGGTTAATTCCTCCGTGCAGTGTTTGGCTGCGCGAGTGAACCATACTGCACATTTTTAAAGTTACACATTTCTGAAATGCTTATGAACATGATTGACTGGCGACCGAACTGCATAATGTATTCACTTCATAAAAATAGTATTACTTGCAAAACAGTTGTAAAACAAAATGAGGTGAGCGCGTACTGGTCTTAATGCGAGCTTAATATGTCTTTCCTCGGTATGAGCGTGACTGGACGAAGCCATAGTTGGCGACTTCAATTATCAGGAATAAGTCGCTGTCCGTTGGTACACGGAATTGTTGAGCTCGTTCACTTTTTACTGCTATAATTAGAAATATGATGTTTGTTGAGTGTCGTTTTATTTAATTTAAAAAACTTTACATATAATATGGGATTGATGCTAAAGAGATAAAACCTAATTAAAATAAGATGAGTCTTCGCTGTAAAATTGTAATGATTTGTGAGGAACTCCGACAGGTTCACAAAAACAGAAATTATAAACATTTTTATGGTTATGTAAATTGCAGAACATTAAAACTGTCAATAATAAATAAAATGTATTTAATCTAATGTTATTATTCATTTTTATATCACAAATGAATTTATTCCGATCACCTACAAGGCCGACTAAACTCAGCAAAATCTGAACTTTTTCAAATTATTTTCCAAGTCGATGTTAAACTAATCTCAAATCACTCACTACAGAGGCCTTCATCGGTCTAGCGACTTCAAAGGAAGTCTTTAATATTACGATTAGTTTGCTTTCGCTGCTGAAAGCGAAATTCCTGTATTTCATCCCACTCAGGGTATTAAGATAAAAAACCAGCGCCTCAATGATATATAGCACAATATAATTATTCCCGCCTCGCACCTCTTAAAGGCAAGGATCGCTCCCAACGCACCTTTACAAAATATGGTCCTCATAACTTCCACAAAAAATCCGCCGTAATTTAATGCGGCCGGTAGAATAATATGTAAAAATGTGAGTTTAGGACGAACATTTCGGGCCATTTCGGACAATTTCGACCAATTTCGGGCAGTTCCGACCATTAAAGGGCCCATCTCGCCCCGTTATCAGACCCGTGCGGATAAATCAGGGTATTATTTCACTGAGAAATATTATTTTCCATATCTAATCAGTGGGCATAGAAAAATGGTCGTACAAGTGTTGTACGCATTATGATTTTTATCTGGCGATAGTTGTTGTTTTAGGGACATGTTGTTCTTTACACAAAATTTATGTTTTACAATACGCCTAAATCATATGTTCTTATTTTTCTCCGCCCAAACGAGCTTTACATAATGGACAAAACAGGGATTTACTACCAAATTTTATATTCAGCATCTTGTTATTGATCAGCGCGGCACAGGATCACGTTTTGCTTTGCCCCGTAAATCTAAAACACAATAAATTGGCTGCAGTTGGTATTATTTTGTGGTTCCGTAGGTGCAAAAAACTACCGAATTGTGCTACATATCACATCGACGTTTTGATGTCGTAACAATTTTGGTGCTGCATTTATTTATATAATCGTTTTGTACAATAATTATGTATATAATGTATTATGAGAAACCGCTTGTTAGTCTTGCTGTAAACTCTCGCAAAATTCATATTTCTGTATGCATTTTGACTGGGCCCTCTGTGTACAGATTAATAAACCTAAGTGCAGAGCGGGAGTGGTGAGTTCGATTCTCACACAGGATACATATTTGTGTGACGAGCATTCAGTATTTGTTCTATTATAGTACGTGTTCTATCTAATTTGGCATCAGATGATTGAGAACGAAGTTATTTTCCTGCAATATAAAGGTAGCTCATATACGTTTTATGCTACCTTTTTATTGAACTTTAATGTAGTTTTCAAAATTGTTATTACACTATTATTATGATAATAGCCAACTATAGAATATAGACAATATTCTATAAATCAGGCATTAATTTTTAGGATGACCATAACTTCAATTATTATTGTACATATCTTGTTCTTATTATGTCCTGTCTGATTCCCAGTGGCAAATAGTTGATATTGGGATCTTTTCAAGCATCAGCTATTCATTATAATCATGTCGGCGCCGTAGAACGTCTCGTGAGATTTCAATCAAGAAAATCTTTGTCTTAATCTGCGCCAAATCAAATTGTTGGCACGTTTTCTGAGTGAAATGTTCTCGAGATTCGATTATGTACTCGAATATCTAAGTAATGAAGACGTTCAATACAAATTAATTAACGGAAATCCACCTTAAGCTTATCCAATAAACATAAGTCTAATTATAAATTGCGATCACTTTATTAACGATAGAGTGATTAAATAAATGTGTTTATTTAATTAAATGTTGCACCAATGTTGATTTTATTTTATCAGTTCACGAAAAATCTCGAAATATTGTATTTGACTCGAAATATTGGCATTTGTCTCATCGAAAAGAAAAAAATTACTGTGCATTACATCCATTTATTGAAAACAACTGGTCACCATCACATAGACTGAGATGAGAAGGGTCACCAGCGTTTATTAATAAAGCATTGTTCGCTTCAGAGGATACGTTGGATTCAATGTACCGTGATTGTTAGAGAAACTCATTTACTTGTAATATACTGTTATAAAGTTACGGACGTTCCACGGTTAGCCCTAAATGAAAAAAGGGCGTTTTAAATTACATAAAATATAATAAAATTTACATTTATTCTACGTAAATGACTATACTTTTGTGCTATAATCGACTAAATTATGATGGATTGACAAAAATGTTTGTGATGTAAATAATTTGTTACGGTACTTTATATAATTTTAAGTCTATTTTAATCCCCGTCTAAGAACGGTAGCTCTTGCAATATCGATTTTATATTATCGAGTTCAGACGATCTGCGTCTATCGCATTACATCTGTGGATTGCGGTCGGACTCTGCTGTCTGCGGTTTCCAACAATTTTCGATCTTTACTCATTAGTTTGGTGTTACAGTCATCGTCTACGGAAAAAAATAAAAAAGACCGTATATTTGCTTGTCGTATTCTGTGATTGATGCTGTTGACAAATGCCTTTCTTCTTAACGTTCCTGAGTAGCTAGTATATCTTAAAGCCAGTAACAACGTTGTGCCGTACAACACGGGGTCGGAAGACCGACGGCACGGACTTGAAGTAGATAGTTTACAAGGTCGTAGTAATGGTCATATGATACCAGCTGACGTGTTGATATTTCAAGGTCACTTACCAGAGTTGCAGGATGGATGCATACGAGGGGTCACAGTGTAGTCGGTATAGATTAGGGAATAAAGGGCCCGCTGAAGAGGTTATAAAAATTACGATTAATTATAAACGAAGGGAATAAAATGTGGGAATATTTGTGATGTGTCCTGTTAGGTGACCTTACGTGGAAACTCCGCGTGGTCCGTCACTACAACACCAGTATCCTCCGCCTCGTAGTCTATCACCATGATGTCAAGCTACCACGGACCAGACACACCAGCACGATATCACCAATTACTAAATACGCGACCGAAAACCTTCCCGTGAAGGCGCAAATTTGTATTTCCAACTAATTCCACCGGGAATTACTTAAAACCGTTATAATGTACGAAAGCAGCGTTGCAATGGCTCAACCGTCCATGACACTTTTTTATACACGTATCTAAGCTTTACTTAGATATATGTATAAAAAAGTAAAAAAAAAGGTAGGCGCTTACAAATCGCGCGTATCTAAGCGCCCGGAGGATTGTTAAGGCTACGTTGTTGTACCAAATAAACGTATTCTTCGAGCTGAATAGACATAGATTGTTTGTATAAACCAAACAGCTTTAAAATGTCTTATTAGTACATGTATACGCCACTAGCGGCGCCAGTGTGAACAGTACTCTTTATTTTGGTCTCGTAATAGTAAAGTCATTAAAATCCTAATTTTCTCCACAACCCATCATAGACGTCCGTGTCTTCGAATTATCAATTAATACACGTCTACATACTCGTGCGCCAATAATATACCTGCGTCGTGTGAATACTATTTCGTAAGCAATACCAGCACATTGCATGTATCACGTTACGACAATGATGTGTGGCTGGTTGTTCGCCGCTGCTGTGATTTTAGGCAAAGCAATTTTCGTCCCCTGTTATTGGTTAATCGTAGAAAATATATAGCACAAAGGTAGTTGTTCGGATTCATAAACAACAATATCAAAAATGCTTCATCAGCTCAGATCAAAATATATTGGCGAAGAAGACCAATACGTGAAATGTACAAGTAAATGTGCCAGCATTTTGATCATAAAATTTAATATTCACTTTATTGTTTTACAATTGTAGGGTTAACACTTTATTATTGTTGTAAATTTCGAAAACCGCGACTATTGTTATCTAAATACGTATTTCTTTGTGTTTCTTTCAATACATACATTCACGGCCTGTTACTGTTGTGTTAGGCGTGTGGACAGTGTGGTTAGGCCCCTGTCTGCGGTTTTGAGCGGTTTCAAGTTTGTTTCGATAGTTAACTATGTTATGAATTACGAATTCAATATTAAGCATTAGTTAATATTTTATTGCGCAAATAATACGAGTATGTTCAAATGTTTGGGTACAGAATAATAATAATCAAATTGGTCATTATCTTTCCTTCCTTTTAATGAACACTTCCATTAATATTTTTTTTTATTATTATTAAGATTATTAAAAAAATACTTATGTTTTATTTATTATTGAAACAAAATAATAATTATTATTAAGAAATAGTTAGTGGTTTTGTTAATAACGCTAAACGTGCTGTTTACACATTTTTTGCTCCCTCTGGTATCGTCTGTGCGTAATTGGTGACTGGCCTCTCGGTCTTACGGTTAGAGGACCGTGTTTGCTAAACGGAAGGTCGTAGATTCGATTCCCATTCAGGGCAAACATTTCTGTGATAAGCACATTCAGGGGCCCGCTGTGTTACTCACGTAGATTTCGAACCCGTAAGAATATCGGGATAAAAAATATCTTATGTTCATTTCTAGGCTTCAAAATATGCCCTTACGAAATTTCATTACAAGGCCAGACGGTTGGGCCATGCTAGTTTCACAGACAGACAGTGTTACTTTTGCATTTAATTAATTATGCATGTGTTATATATAAACCTTCCCCTGGAATCACCCTGTCTATTGATGAAAACCGCATAAAAATCCGTTGCGTAGCTTCAAAGATCTAAGCGTGCAGATGGCGGAAGCGACTTTGTTTTATACGGTCGCTTATCTTTCAACTCGTTACTTGCCATTAGTAAAACAAGTGTTTCACTCCCGTAGACATCATTCCAAGTTACTCGGTAATTTACTCCTTAGAAATGCAAATCTGCCATAAATTGTCAATAAGAGGCCGAAGGGGGCGATAGTTGAGTTGAGTCACGATTTATAGATGAAGTTTTAGATGGAAAAACTTAGTAATCCTGTCTCTTGAAGGACTCTCTTTGGGCACAGTTTCACTGATGTTTCAAACTATAATGTCAGATTATCCTATACGATATTTTAGGTTCCGCACCTTCGGATATTAAAGAAGTAACCTCTAGGTAAATCAGTTCGTAAATAACACGATGCTATTTCACTGCTGCATTATATGTAAATAAACTGCTGCACTTAAATTAAAAAAAAATACAGATGAATTGAGTACCTCCTCCTTTTTGAAGTTGGTCAAAAATATGATCTCAAAACATAAAAACAAGGAATGTAACGTTTTGTAGTAAAATGGGAGGAGACCTATGTGCAGCAGTGGAATATTGAAAGGTTCGAAAAAAGAAATTTATCGACGCAATTGCAAATATGTATGTAGATTTCACACGAGCTTCTTACGAAATATTTACTTCAACAATGTTATAATGGCTTCTGCCAGGTCATCAGTTCTGTGTGTGCAGTAGTATTCTATTAATGCAATGTTTATGTTATAATAACATTGTTGAAGTAAATATTTCGTAACTTAAATTCACACAATTACATTAAAGGAAATTTACAATACGAGTTATTGATCTATTTCATTTCCGTTTTATCAATTTTTTCTTTGTAACAAAAATTTACAAAATCGATGTCACTATGTCCAGATTTGTTCTTTACGAATTAAAAGACGTTTATTCCCATTGATAATTGTAAGATTTCAAAGATCGGCTTATCATTTTGATCACTTTTCCAGTGTCTTTCGAAAAATTCCATAAAGTTTTAGAAACGTTATACCTACTAATTGCAACGAAGTTGTTTTAAGTGTTCGTTTGTTTGGTTCTTAATTGTAATGGTAATTATTTTGTTAATATTCAATAGATATCATCATAAAACATAAACGATATTCTTGTGTAACCGAAGTACAATGAACATGATTATGTTTTTAATTCTTTCAGTTTTTCATGTGTATTCAACTACATTCATATAAGACACTACAGTTTTAGTGACTGATCAATTAGTATTCTGTGTTGAAGAGTCACAGCTGAGGAAAATCTCGAAAGTTAAGAAAAGCGATAATTGGTATATTTTGTAGATATACATATGTATAAACCTCTCCGGAAGCGTCGAGCGTGGACATTTATTTCTCTAAGCTATTTATAGGGTGACATATTGAGTCGTTATGTCGATACGAAGTTGTTTGTTATGCACAGATTTTTAACCGTGTTACTGTAACAAAAATACTACTTAACTTGTGGCATATGCTTTTAATTAAATTCGTTTATTTTCCCCTTTTAAGGACATAACACATTTAATCTACTGTTGCAACAGAAAGATATTAATATCAGTTTAGTATACCACCCGTTCTCATTTCCGTAAAAAGCGGTTAATAGTTGTAATGCAAATTATTTTTTTAAACAGATAAAACACGGATTGTAGAGAGTCTCTAAGTATAGGCTGCTGTCATTAAATTTGAAAATTTTTAATCTAAAATCAGCTTCCTTTTGTAATAAAGTCTCTATAAATAACGCTTGGAGTTTCCAGCTCAACCTACATAGCACAGAAACGGTAGACAAGCCTCGGCAAATGAAAGACTTGAAACACGTCAAAGTAAACGCGACTTAGGCTCTAATGCTTAAGGCACTTTATGCCTTAATGTTTAGCGTGGAAAGGATAATCTTGTTCGGGAGTCATTTTTGACCAATATCCCTCGCTATTGAAAAATATTTTATACAGGCTGATGTAACAAAGTTGCACCGAACCTTTGTAGAGGCGATATTTTGTTTTTATTTTTAAGTTTTTTATAAGCATGCTATATTCCCATTTAATTTATTTATTTATGTGCTCATTTGAAAATATCTTTTAACATAAATTTCTTTTACTAACCAGGAAACTTAGAAAAACTTCGCCACCATAATATATCATTTGAAATGTGAAATTTTTCGAGACTGTGAGTAATCTACTCTCAGTAATTGTTATTCGTTGTTAATTATTAAATTGTTAAACTACTCTATGAAGGACCCTTAATACTTTTGGACTGGGTAGCACGTTTTTTATTTAAAAAATATTTTCTCACTCTTTCTATTCCAACGGGCATATTGTTTGAATGAGGGTTGGCATTTCTTTTACTTATGGTAATATTTAAATTGACAGTTGAGATTGAGAAAATTAAACAACAATCTGTAAATGAGGTTTCACTTAATTAAATTTAATAAAGAGATAGGTACTTTCATTCCCATTATGAAAACATTTATGTTAAAATTGTACCGACGTGGCAACCCTGTTCAGACGAGGTGATTAAATAATTTGTTCTCGCAATTGTATTTCGTTTCGTATTCGATTGCACTTCTATTTTGATTAAGGCCTCTGTCAATTGAATAGCAGATTTTTCTGTATTCAAGCCGTTTTATTGTTGCACTGATCATTTGTGCACGTTCGTCTGGAGCTATTTCGTATTTACTTACAATAAGAAAAGTACAATGACACTGATTTCATTCAACGCCACGCTTATTTTGTATTGAATATTGAAACATCGTTGTCAAAGCTTTACTTATTACTTACATACAAATATTTGCAATGACACATGATTTCGATTTAATATTTTTAACTATTCTATACCTACATTTGGATGTTGCATTTCTGATTAAAGAGATTAAAAAATATCTTGGCATATTTTAAAGTTCAATTGACATGTTTTCTCTTGATAACCTTTCAAAAAGTTTCGGCACTAACAAATGTGAACCATCATCGTCGGTTACGTTTGAGCCGAGGCACTATAAAGGACATGTGATAGCAATCATGCAGTAAAGAGCCAACGCATCAATCAAATGAGCAATCTAAATCCGTCATCGTGACAATAAAGATGGCGGCACGTAATTTCGAACGGGCGTTCGAAATAAGAACGCGGGTAATGCGGACCGTATTGCTCCCTAGTCGGCTGTTAGGTGCGGCAGAGCACGGTTATATCACATTTTGCTTCGGCATTTTTATAAGTATCCGCGTTTGTGTTTACTTCCATTTTCTCACCTGGATATTATGTTTAGTATATAAAGTGATGATATTGTTTTGCCGCTTAAACCGTCATATTATGTAAATAAAATGTGGAACAATAACATTAAGTGGAACAAATCAACACACTTCCTTGAAAAAAAAGCCAATGTTCTTCTTAGAATAAAATATCTATTAACAAAATAAAAAGAATCCATAGGTACAGTCCCTTCTACTGTTTACAACAAGAAACGGCATGCCCGGTGGTATAATAACAAAGATACATTTATTACCAGTTAAGTAACGTTGCATATAAAACGAAGCATTTTCAGCTGGTAAAATATGCGGCGCTGGTCATAAATACCGAATCGAAAGAGAGTGCATCGAACACATAAAAGCACAGTAAAAAACTTTTGTCGCACTAAACAATATACCGGCGCATGCAAAGGAGGGACGAGTGCTGTAAACTTATCTTTATGTCTCCATTTCTTCACGAAAATAGACGACCATATGTTTACATCCATGATGCTCACAATAGCTGAGTATGATGCACTTGTTTCACTGTCCTCGAATAGAAAGCGCTGAGCGAGGTACTTTAAACTATAATCCAAGTTATGCTGACAAAACATATGTAATAATTGTTTATAAATAACCATTAAAAACTGTAACGAGTAATGTAACTAAGAATTTGGCCATTCTAAAAATCATATTAGCCACAAGATGATAGGTAACAGTAGAGAACCGTATAATAGTAATGGCAACTTTCTTGCGTATTCATTTACGAAAAACTACATTGTAACATATAGAAAAACTTGTTGTTTTGCAAGTACTTATGTTCGCATATAAAAAAATGACGGGTTGATTTAAAAAAACATTTAGTCTGACCAGTCTTCCTTTCCGCGACCTAAGCTAAGACCATACAAACTTTAGCGGTAGAATCGGTTCAGTAGTTTCGATCTGAAAACGTAAGAAAATATACAAAATTACATTCGCTTTGAATATATTGATATATATTATCATCGCTTGTCGCATACGAGGTTGCGGTGGAGAAACCCAAATATATTCGAACCCACGACCGAACGTAATTTACATCCAAACGTCTATATTCGTTACCACTGTCCATTCATTTCCGAAATGGAACATTGTTATACAATTCACATTTTTGACATCTGTATAGAGTAGGTACCAAGTTATTTAAATTTCATATACGGAAATACTAAACGAGAATCGAATCTCATTAGCGTTGACACAACGCATGGGTCCATGGGTCCATGGGTCCAACGTCCATGGGTTTTGCTTCGCCGGTTCTCACGTGGCTGCTTTTGGGTCCATGGATTTTTCTTCGCCGGTTGTCATACTAGAAATAAAGCTAAACATATTCTTGAAATATACAGACACCCGATACATATTATGTAGTTTTTCTTGATGACTAAGTTAGAAAAATTTTCTGCTGTTTGCTTCTGCTTTGAAAAGTGTTTTGATCGGATCAAGTAGAGAAAAAACCTGTGCTAAGTCAATAAAGTAAACCATAAAAATATTTGAAGTTCATTGTATACACTAGTATCTTTTGCCCGGACAGAAATAGAATTTCTAAAATCAATATTTTTTTATTATTCACCAAGAACGTGAATCCAAAAGTTGACTTTTCCAAATACACATTTTCACACAAATATTTTATCTATATTTTACCCTCTTAAGGTGTAATTTTCAAAATACCTTTCGTACTGCTCATTTACGCTATTATAAACAATCTACTTCCAAAATCTTATGGATTTAGATACAAGGTTTCGGCAGTGCTTGATCTCTGGGTTAGTCGATGTAACAAAATGATGAATAGTTAGTCACAAATTTCATTATGTTCGTATGAAAATGACTACTAAAAACATTATTAAATAATATTACACAAAAAATACATCCAAAGCAGACACTATATTAAAGAAGCGCCGCTGAAATGAAAACAAATACACATTCGATTCAATTCGACTAAAACTGTGTCAATACAGACCAAGAATAAATTCCCGAAAGTAAAAATAAGAGATCGCTCGCTAAAGTGCCACTTTTGCCCGCCTACACGTTGCATCATCTATCGGAGAGTGATCCGCTCAAAGAAGGAGATACTTCAAGTTTCACCCATCCTGACAGCTCTATCTAAAGTGGTTCGATACATCCATCCTGTATTTTTATTTTTCTTTAGCACTATCAGAGTTTTATCGCGCCACCAACGCTGCCCCCCCGTACCGATCTCCGTTATGATATTGACACTTAAGTGTATCGTTCTATGAGACGAATCCATGTTTTATGGTGGTCCACGTCAGTTATCGCACTTTATGGGGACGTATAGGACTGGAACATTCGAAATCACTTTCCTTAAGGTCGTAATTTAAATTTTTTCATCCTTAAAAACTCCTTACCTATGGATATTCCTGCGTTAAACATGGTTTCAAACGTTGAATTCAATAAAAGCTTTCAATGCTCATAACAAAATACGACTGTTTTGGGAAAAAGAGTTACAAATTAAATTCCACAAAATGCTTCTATTATTATTTGTTACATAATTGGGGACCTAGCAATTAAAATATCATTTGTGATCCATCTTTTAGACACTAGACTATTGGAAAAACTAAAGACGGTTACACAGGTTCTCTGATGTTGAGTAGCAATTGCAGTTTAAAGACATCTGTATCCGCTCTCACATACGAGTACAAGAATTCACAGTAATCTCGAGGACTGCGTCGAGAATGCGGCGTACTTTACGATAATTGTGCTTTTCGTAACTGCGTATTTTTTTACCTAAAGTTGAGCAGTTATTTGCATTGAACAAATTGTATTAGAACAAATTCAGTGTTCATAAAATCGTTTGAATCAATTAATAATATTGGATTTTCAACCTCCAATTTTGTAAGCTAATACATATCAGTGAAATATTTCTTCGTTACGTGTTTGTTTTACTCTTTCAATATTTTTGGAGCAGGCGATCCTTATAAATTTTTATTTCAATGTCAGTCTATGACAGAAGTACATACGTGACATAGGCCTGGCATTATCCAGTTAAGTCTTTGTCGCCATTATAATCGTCTTCAATTGAAACATAATTTTTTCGCGCAGAATTATCTTTTAAACTTTTTATTTTAGGATTTAATGTCGCAATTCTGTTTGTTTATTAAAAACATCTACGGTGTTTTTAAATATATAGAATGTTGGCATCATGAACAAATGTTAAATTGAATATGTTCTGTATCAAACAACTTTAGTCACGTTACAGTCGATAGCCTTTATCTATTACGGTAAAGTTCGTCATAATAATGGAAACAATGATCGTTAGTTATGATTTCTCATGATGGAGTAATTGAACTAAATATACTGATCTGATCAAAAATTCAATTTAGAAGTGACCGAAATTGCCGTACAGACCCGTCCTAATTAAAAGCAGAACCGGCAACATTTGTGCGATACAAAATAGATCACATTTGGAAACACGTAGCTGTATTTCGGGTGGGACATAAATTGGTAATGCGGCTTCGGTCCGCATCCGATGATTAATTGACCCGATCTGACCCAACAATTACTTCAATTATTTACCTCCGGTTTACTGTTGCTGTGCAATTCGATAGTTCTCCTTTAATTTGAATTATGGATGTTCTGTTCGCTTCTTTGTTCGGTTAATTATGTTGATTTGGTTCATCAACGTTTAATTTAATCCACTCTATTTTATCGTGCTGTTGAATTTGGATGAGATCATAACATGTTTTGCCTTAAAATCCATAAATGTATCTCGGTAAGCGATGTTCAATATAAACCCTCTGTTAAAATATTGTGTACCCCAGCGTAACTATTTTAGTTGCATACATTTCTTAATACATAAATAAAAATATATCAAAAGGTAAAACTATAACAGTTAAAAAAATTGTTACTCATTAACTAACCAATTCAACTCATGGCATAAATACAATACATGTCATAAAAACCCTATAGAATAAATTGTCCCATGTTCTCAGTCTTATGTCCCCGAGTAAATTGTTCCGCTGGATTCACTCGCGCACATATAGATCCAGAGATAGCAGTAACGCCTAAAGTTCCATCTTTATCCCGATCGATACCATCTAAGTTTCGTGGAACGATCTCAAAACGACACGAACGATTTATTTTATTCACAGTAGATATTCCGTCTCTCACCCATTCGGTTTTAGCTACCATATAATTTATGCTTATGGTTCCTCCTTGAACTGATCATTTAGTTAGCATTTGGTTACAGTAAAGCCATCGCGGTTAAATTAATAAACCATCCGGGTCTCATTACGAGACTTAACATTTACGGCGGTTATTTTAATCGGTAATAGTTTTACATGTGTGGGCTTATGGAGATTAGGATCAATGAATCTCAAATTAGATACATAAATAACTGTACTATAAGTAGGTTTGTAGGAAATAATGTGTTTTTATTATTAAAGCTTACGAAGTTCACTTCGTAAGGAATTCCTAAGATCCCTTAAGGTGTAGAAACTCCATTGAAATCAATTAAAAATTATAAAGTTTTCTTATAACAGTGTACACTTTACGAACCAAACTGAACAAATTCGAGGACTCCTATTCAGTTGACCTCGTTTCGAAGTGAATTCCCCCAAACGATGCCAACGTCATACAGCGATCAATACTAAACAACTTAAATAAATCATCGTGCTTAAGAGTACAAACTTTGTTGTGTTTATTGAAACAGCTTAAATAGAGAATCATTTAGAAATACTAGATGGGGCTTACAATCTTTTAATGAATACGCATTGACCTTGAGCAAGATAAACATTATCTACATTAATAATAAGTACAAATAAAATTGTTATTAGTTATTGATATAAAACTATCTGTGCTGTTTTACAGCAGGAGTATAATGTGCTTTCGCTGTTGTATCTATGATTCTGAAAGCAGTGTCTACACACACTCGTCGAACCACAATTAAAATACTGTACGGGAAAATAGATGCCGGGAATGTATTTCATGCTCTCCTCAATCGTCCGGATAATAATTGTGGAACCAAATCCTTTCCCTCTTGCCGTAGTTCATACAAAATAAAGGTAAAATCGGAAATTGAAATAATATATTTAATAAATGTTCATGCTATTTATATATTCAGTCAAGTGATTCTAACTCAAGATTTCCATACAACAGATTACTGGTATGTTCGCTTTGGTATTTCAAAGGTAAAACAACGTATGTTTAATCAGAACTTTTAAGCGGATCCTATTGGATTCCGCTTAGTTACAACTAATCCTCTAATATTGTGACTGATTCTCTATTAATATTCACAGTTATTATCAGTTAACGATTGAATTCATTCGTCATTTGCAAATTTTCATAAATGCGCTTGCTTGACGATTAACTTGTCAATTGGCTAAACGAATAAAATTAGTATAGTCGTTCAAATTTGTACATCATGTATCATAATTTTTCAGAGCAGTCTGGCATAAAAACTAATAGTTATTAGAATGTTTCTATGAAACGTGTAAATCTTTAACATAAAATTGATATTACTAACCATATGGCATTCCATACACAAGCCCTTATGCTGACTATTATTTATAATGAACTGTTAAATTTCATCAACGTTCACTTTTCAAACTGTGCCTTGTTACGTCGCATTTATGTTGTCTCTCCCCGTCAAGCGAGAAGTAAATTATTAATTTTGATTAACAGCAAATGAAGTCAGTGGACCTAAAGATTTAAATGCCAATTATAGCTCGGTCCCCTAGCGTTTTAAATCTTCAGTCCAAGTTCCCCGATGCAGTGACATAGTGCATGTCCCATCGAGTAGAGGCCAATATGAATCCCTCGAGTGGCATGCCGTCACTCGCGTAGCCCGTTTGACGCCATGTGTGACCACTGCAGGGGCAAAAGAGTATAAATGCTGAACAATCGCAACTGAATTTAACTTCTATAAACTAGACAGTACGGTTAACTTTGTATGAAACAGCTGTGAAAAGGGTGGTATTGCCGGATTGGGGTGAAGTCCCAAAGGCGACGTACAGCCCGGTGCTCATCATTTCCCCATTGTCTCGTTAGACAAAAATCAAAAACAAACACTCGTCGTCGGGATTTTTGGATCTTAGCCCTGAATGATTCGCGATGATTGTGTTGATCGCTCCATTCTGTTTATTTGGCATGTTGTGGCCGATTGCGCCTTTGGGATTTCGACTCGGTAGGTCCAAAGTTATTATCTTGTCATAAGGCCAACTGCTTGTACATGGAGTAGTAAATTTTAGCTCTAAGCATATTTGATAATAAACTGTTGTACGCAATGCGATAGCAACTAAACTTAAATAAGTATACATTATTGCTTATAAACAACCGAAGCACCACTAAAACCTCATAATCAGCAAGCCGAAGTTGCAATAGTATCAACCGATTGGGAGGAATGGTATTCAGATGGCGGCCAGGCCTCAAAGATCAGCATAGGTTACTGTTTGATCAGGTGATCTGAGAAAGTCAGAGGAGAAACCGCTGGACTTAGAAGTCCCAGGATCGAGGGGACATCCAAATACTAATATACAAATTTAACAATTTGTAATAAGTGGAACAGTCTCATACATGCCTTTCTAATCCCAAATTAGACAATTCAAAGCCTGTTTTATGGTAACCGGAAAGCTGATCAACACACATACATGCATACATACGATATAATACTTATATAGATAATTTTATTACACCCAGCCACAGATCACTTTATTTAAAATCAATTTTCTTTAAAAAAAAATGACAGTAAATGATTTTATATATAATTTACTGCCAAGACGAAATTAAACGTTATGTAGTAATTTATACTAGATTATTGAAAATATGTATTCAAACCATGTTGAAAGTACTCTATTATTTGAATAGCTTTAGATGGGTAGACGTAATAACATTAGCCGTTTCTCTTTAAATGCCCACATCTATCTGAAATATTTCTCGAACGTAAATTTAAGTTTGTTTTCAATTACGGAGTAATAAATTTATGTACATCTGGGAATGGTCGAGTTGTTATAGCGAGCCAACGTACATTACCACGATTAAATTATATTTATTCTATCTGTTAACATCGACAATGGTTGAACTAATAATTTTTGCTTTTTATCATTTTTATTCATATAAAGTTTTTCTTTTATGCGAACAATATTCAGAGCGTCTCGTTTTGTAGTGACAGAAATCAGTAAAAGAAGGTTCAGTTCAATTACTAAGTGAGTATGAAATGGAGTATTTATGATTTTTAAAATATACTCCAGTGTATTTTATAGGTGATTAATATTCCAAACAGTTTCTAAATTTCCAATAAAGTAAATGTTTACTTGTTTCTAAATGAAATGTCCAATATTTGTAAAACATTTTTTAGAATACTTGTTTCGTTAACAAGTCAAATACAACAAATACAAACTAATATAATCTACATGAATACTCGTACTAATCTATGCAAAATACAAAATATAAGCAAAGATCAATCATTTTCCGGCATAAGTTTATACATTAACCTTTTTTTCATTATTATACTGTTGGGAAGCATAGAAAATACCTGTATTTGTAGGAATTAAAGCCTTTATTTTGTAGGAACATGTAAGTAGTCAAGGCATTCCAATTCATTAGCATTTTGATAAGAAATGTGGAACCAAATCATTTTCCCCCAACAACACAACCTGTACTAGATCATATAACATAAATAACTGATCGGAGATTAAAAAAACAAAACAATCTTTTCAAAATTTTGTCTTATCTTACTTAAGCTATGTCATCCGTTGTGTGGAATATTCTTAGACTGCAATTTTATACTTCCTTATTGTCGTGTACATTTTTGTGACGGCATCCTCTTGAAATACCCTCCCTTACCTACACAGGAGATCTAATCCCGTAGGAGCGACACGCACTCGTAGCATTTTCTGTATTTGAATATGTTTCATCGCTTTCATGCATTGAATTACTAGTGATTTGCTCATCCTTTGGATAAATGTAATTCTTTCCTCGAAGATTGCGTCTCCACTGAGTCTTGCGTCTGTTCTACGTGATCACAATACTGAGGTTCGCTATGTACGGCCTTTCTTTTATATCTATCATTTATTCCTTCTATACGCTAACGTCAGCTTTTGACAACTACAGTTTATGCTGAATAAGTTGTTGGTGAAATTCCGAGACTAAGATTGAGTTACGACTGTGGATGGGTATCTTCGACTCCGCTGTTTTGCTTAGGCCCAACAGATTTATCGTCTGCTTTGTTTTATTATGAACGCGCTTACTCTGTGTTTTCACCTCGGACTATATATTAAGGCGTAAAAAACATACGATAAGTTCAATAGACCTCGTAGGCTGTAACAATTTTTTTTGCAATTTTTTCTGTTATTCTGTTTCATACACCCCATATAGAAGATTATTTCTAATGCTCGAGCTCGAGACGCAATAAACTAGCGCGGTAATAATAAAAATGTTCAGCTTATCCTCGTGTTCTTGTTATGAATGTAAACGGCGGTGGGTGAACGATTTTACACCTTACCGCCTTTTATTAATGTCACGATTGAACGTTTTAATTTTAATAAAACTGAACGTCGTCACGCCCGACCTATTTGTCAACCTTCTTTACTTTTGCTGGCATAAAATCATACAGACGCACTCCCCGTTACTACAACTTTGTTTGACGGAACCCTCTCGCAATCGAAAGCAATCTTTTGCATTATATTGCTAAGATATAAATTCCTTTAGTAATCTTGGTCTATGGCTGTGTGAAATGTGAATCCCCCGAAGACAAACGCGCAGAATTTAAGATTCTGCTCTTAAAGTAATAAAGGTGTGTTTTATTCGCACTGCAATGGATTATATTTGGGATTTGGACGGCGAAACACGTAGGTGAACCATCGCTCATGTGACAAATTTCTACGTTTGCCTTAACGCAGGGCACCGTGTTTAGAATATTATACCTGACTTGGAGGCTGTGGGAATTCACATTGATTTACATATAGAAAAAGAAAGGATGGAGTGTGTGAGTTCAGCTAAAATACTCTAAGCGAAAGAATTAACATGTGAAAAGGATTGCTATGCAAATATCAAACGGTTCAGAATCAATGGAGCGATATTCCGCTGCTACCAATTGTATAACCGTAATATTTTGGAACTCTTACGGTGAATCTTTTTTGTCGTCTGACGAGTTGTGACAGTTTGATCCCCCTGGAGATTCCAGGTTTGCCGGTTCGTTTGTGCTACTTTGTGAGATTCAAATTGTAGTTTCTTTCGGGGCTAGTAACGAAGAACTAACAATACGTACGGTAGGCGGATTTAGCGTTTATTTGCTGAATGTTTTGCGGATTCTTTTCGGTGGGGTTACTCCTTACTCATGTAGACGTGATTTTGCTACGTAAGTAGCTAGCCAATTGTATATTTATGAGTTCACTATTTTATACGATTGAATTTTCTCGTAATTTTATTTTGCATCTACTAAGTTTATTTTTGTCACGAATTGGTAACAACTGAAAGAAGTGTGTAGCGATATTATGTAGTAATGACATTATGTTATACGTATGTGACTTTAACAGTTATTTTTGGGGCAGTCCCGAGATAGGAGTACAGTGTGGAATTCATTTAAATGACCGGTCAATAGTTATCGGCACGGACGTCCTGCGCTACGCAATTATCGTCCGTTATCGTTTCAAGAGGAAACAGACAATATTTTTATTTATATTAGTCCCCTAAACACCCACGTATGACGTTATTGAATTCTAGAATTCATATTCAGGTCGCGATTAAAGTTTGGTATCATACGCGGACGAACGTGATTAGCAATGTTTTTAATACTCAACTGTAAGCTAAACAATTCAAGTAGTGATTGTGACAATTGTTTCTCGGTGTGACTCACGTTGATTTGTGCTGTCATACGAACAGTATAATTTTGACCGTTCCTTCAGTAAGTTAACATTACTTTAAATGTTTTTGAAATTTGGACCACATTTAAAGTAAAATTATAACAGTGTAAGAACATTTCTATATGTAACATGTATTATGCCAAACAGAATGATCTAGAGTGTCTTGTAACAGTAGATGCAATGAATCCCTGTTTTTCTTTTAAACTTTTATTTATATTACTGACATGTAATTTTTCGTTACTTTTGTTTGAAATAAAATGCATCTTTATGTATTTATTTATATGTATAAAATATATACGTAAATATAAAAGTAAAATTGTGGTTGTGGCTTATGGATGTCATTTTTATTAAATGGACCAAACCGTTCTATTCATCATAAGACTTGGTGCTCGGCTTTATGCAATCCACTTACAATTAGCATTCCTCCCGAATGTCCAACTGGATCTTAACGGAACTCAGCAAAAATTCCTCTAACGAACTCATTGTCCTTTTTGTTTGGACCTCCTTTGAGAAGGGTTCCGTTTCTTCTTCTTAATTATTGCACTGAACGACTTTTGTGGCTATTTGATTAAACGGTACACTTAGCTAGTTTTTTTTATTTTTTCACACCATAACTATTAAACCCTATTTATTCACTTCAACAATGTGATAGAACTTATCGTAACATCGATATCGTATCAATCAATTCCGAAAAAAAAACAAAAAATTTTAATGTATTCATACGTACTTAGTTATAGTTCTAATGTCATATTATTTCATTGGATTGACATAATCTTGAAAACCTCCTTTCAACTGCAGTTTCTTCATAATTCTGAGGAAAATATATTTTTATAGCAGTTCTTGTACCTCCCTTATAACACGTGGAAAATTCTCAAGTTCTCTATTTGAGAGTACCAACGATTTATTTTAAATTTCCCTTTTAAAGGTATTATTCTCAACTCGCGATATAAAAGACCTAGTTGACATCGTTTTCAAGCTCAAAAAAAAGTCTTTTCACATGCAATCTGCATACTCAATTACGAAGTCCAGTAATGAGGTACAGTCGAAACTAATTTTATTTTCTAGGAGTCCTTTGAGTTGGGCCTCTTGGGATGTTTGCCTTAAATTAAAAAGTTTCGCTCGTCGTCTCGAGTGCTCTCATCCATGGCCGGTTTATTCCTTTCTGATACTTTTTCCTTAATGGCCTCATACGATTAGACTGTAGTCATGGAATTAAAAGAGAAATTTCATAAATGAGGCCCCGCTTTCACGATAAACTTTCGTGAAGTTGATATTGAGATATTTATGATACCTGGATTGTATTCAATGTAAATTTAAACAGTGAAAAACATGAAAACTAGAGTTTTTCTATGAGGAAAATGTTGGAGAATACTTTACATAGTTTGTACTTGTATAAATATAATGCAAATGTACCTATATGTTACAAAACAGACACGAAAAACATTGAATAAATATTTGTTGTTTAGCTATTTTAATTCGTTATTTAAGATTCCTTAGTATTTTTACTACTGTGTAAGTACTATTTCTAACACCCGGTTTCTTTGCTTTATTGCCTATTTTTACACGCTCAGCATAACAATATTAGTATTTCAAATCATAAATTAGTAATAATAAGAGCAAGTTTTTTTTTGTACTAAAAGAATAAGAAGGATGTTCCTTACGCGTATTTCCTTTCTTAAGCAAATAACAAATTGGTTATAACGAAATTTTCACGCTTTCAGTATTGAGGCTATGCAAACAGCTGCGTACTATGCTTGTTTGCTCACATCTCGGTACTGGAACGCCCATACACTCTTATACATATTTAGCAGAAAAACAGTCTCGTGGAGGGGACATAATGCGTTTTACGTACTTGAGGATTTCTATCGTTCAACTCTTCATGCAAATCGTGCTAAGTAACTTAGCTAAGTAACGTGCTAAATAATTAGAAATTAACTGAAGCTTTTCCTTCAGGCCTGGGCCGGCTCCACCCGTACGGCTCGGGCAGCGGTTCGAGCAGCGGCAGCGGGCGGAGACGCGCGCGCCGCGGACTCTCCGACTCGCCGACCGCCCCCACCACCCCTACCTCCGCGTCCGACAACGCATCTGACGCTACCTTGACGGACTCAGAACTTCCACTCGCGAGGGACTCTACTCTTCTCGTGCAAAACGGTGAGTTATAAATTTCACATCTCTTTCCATGACAGAATTTCACACAGTGGCAATGCACTTTTGATCTTAAATTGGTAATTTTTGGTTTGCTCTAAATATGAGTAATACTTCATCGCGTATATTAATTGTTTTACTCTGGAATACGTATGCTATAAGCTATTGAAGCCTGATAGTATCTACAGTAAAACTACAAAGAAAACTTAGCTACTTCATGGTTTATTAAAAACGTGTCGTAAATAAATATTACGTTTGCTTTCAGTTAATTTATATTAGAATGATATTTACTTAATTTTCTAAACACCGTCATGGTTGGATCCTAATGAAAGATCAAACACCACTTTAATTATACCGACAAGTAATCCTCCAATTTGGTAGAACCAAAACATGCCCGGAATAAATTCGACCCAAACAAAGTCTACGAACAGACCACGGCACGACAAACGTCGCACTAAACGACAAATAAAAGCTCTGATAGTTTAAATTGGGACCCAAAAACTGAATGTAAACAAACATGAGGCCCAGAAATTTGTAGCAAAGTTTTCGGACCACGGGGAACATTGAAAACACGCGGTGGGTACGAAAATGTTCGCCCGTAATATCTGTTTGTAGATACAACTACTTTAGTAAAGCAATTGGGAAAACAATTGTTATTGAAATATTTGGTTAGTTTCGCTATCACCTGTATCGTATGTAATACATTGTTTGAAGCGAAAATTATGAGCAGTTAATGTTGTATCAACTAATTTTACTATGCAACACTTAAACATAATATATTTTTATCACACTCAGATACATAGCAAAAAAATGTGCTTGTCACACAAATGTTTGACCTGAGTAGGAATCGTTCCAACGACCTCTGGTTTAGCGGTCAAGATCTCGAACTACTAAGAAGTACAAAATTAGTCAAAAGGTTTATGAAGTCAGTTATAATTTTTTTTCTACTATCACGTCTGGTCCCTAACGGGGTAGTCAGAAAGCGCCGAATAGCAAATATGCAAGTAGGATGTTTGGAGGCGAATTCAGTAACAAAATATTTCCATGAAATCTCTTTAATAACAACTATATTATTCTTATGGTGCCTCGTTCGTCGTGCGGTTGCTAGCGCGACTGCCGATCGGGAGGTCCTCGGTTCAACTCCCGGGTTGGGTACTGCTGGATTTTTCTAATTTAGAATTTCTAGTAGTGACTCAGAGGCTGGATGTGTGCCCGGTGCATGGCAATAGGCTCACCACCTATTCCATTTGGGACTTAAACGTAACTGGTGAAATGTG